>JANJXV010000160.1:0-60000 GCA_024803745.1 Megascapheus bottae | reverse complement strand
TAACCCTAACCCTAACCTAACCCTAACCCTAACCCTAACCCTAACCCTAACCCTAACCCTAACCCAAACCCTAACCCTTACCCTAACCCTAACCCTAACCCTAACCCTAACCCTAACACTAAACCTTACCCTTATCCTAACCCTAATCCTAACCCTAACCCTAACGGTAACCCTAACCCTAACCCTAAAACTTACCCTTATCCTAACCCTCACCCTAACCCTAACCCTAACCCTATTGCTAACCCTATCCCTAACCCTAACCCTAAACCTAACGCTAACCCTAAACCTAACCCAAACCCTAACGCTAACCATAACGCTAACCCTAACCCTAACTCTAACCCTAACCCTAAACCTAACCCTAGCGCTAACCCTAACGCCAACCCTAACCCTAACCCTAACCCTAACCCAAACCCTACCCTAACCCTAACTTTAACCCTAAACCTTACCCTTATCCTAACCCTAACCCTAACCCTAACGGTAAACCTAACCGTAACGCTAACCCTAACCCTAAACCTAAGCCTAACCCTAACCCTTACCCTTATGTTAACCATAACCCTAGCCCTAACCCTAACCCTAACGCTAACCCTAACCCTAACCCTAACCCTAATGCTAACCCTAACGCTAACCCTAACCCTAAACCTTACCCTTAACCTAACCCTAACCCTAACCCTAACGCTAACCCTAACCCTAACCCTAACCCTAAACCTAACCCTTACCCTTATCCTAACCCTAACCCTAACCCTAACAATAACCCTAACGCTAACCCTAACCCTAATCCTAACCCTAACGCTAACCCTAACCCTAACCCTAACCCTAACGATAACCCTAACGCTAACCCTAAACCTAACCCTAACCTTAACGCTAACCCTAACCCTAAACCTAACCCTAAAACTAACCCTTATCCTAACCCTAACCCTAACCGTAACCCTAACCCTAACGCTAACCCTAAGCCTAACCCTAACCCTAACCCTAAACCTTACTCTTATCCTAACCCTAACCCTAACCCCAACCCTAACCCTAACGCTAACCCTAAGCCTAACCCTAACCCTAACCCTAACCATAACCATAACCCTAACCCTAACCCTAACGCTAACCCTAACGCCAACCCTAACCCTAACCCTAACCCTAACCCAAACCCTACGCTAACACTAACAGTAACCCTAAACCTTACCCTTATCCTAACCCTAACCCTAACCCTAACGGTAACCCTAACCCTAACGCTAACCCTAATCCTAACCATAAGCCTAACCCTAGCCCTTACCCTTATGTTAACCATAACCCTAGCCCTAACGCTAACGCTAACCCTAACCCTAACCCTAACCCTAATCCTAACGCTAACCCTAACCCTAACCCTAACCCTAACCCTAACCTTAACCCTAACGCTAACCGTAACAATAACCCTAACCCTAACCCTAAACCCTAACCCTAACCCTAACGCTAACCCTAACCCTAACCCTAACCCGAAACCTAACCCTAACCCTAACGCTAACCCTAACCCTAACCCTAACGCTAACCCTAACCCTAACGCTAACCCTAACCCTAACCCTAACGCTAACCCTAACGCTAACCCTAACCCTAACCTAAACCTTACCCTTATCCTAACCCTAACCCTAACCCTAACCATTACCCTAACGCTAAACCTAACCCTAACAGTAACCCTGATCCTAACCCTAACTCTAACATTAACCCTAACCCTAACCCTAACCCTAAACCTTACCCTAACCCTAACCCTAACGCTAACCCTAACACTAACCCTAACCCTAAACCTTAACCTTACCCTTATCCTAACCCTAACCCTAACCCTAACGCCAACTCTAACGCTAACCCTAACCCAAACGCTAACCGTAACCCTAACCCTAACCCTAAACCCTAACCCTAACCCTAACCCTAACCCTTACCCTTATCCTAACCCTAACCCTAGCCCTAACCCTAACTCTAACCCTAACGATAACCTTAACGCTAACCCTAATCCTAACCCTAACCCTAACGCTAACCGTAACACTAACCCTAACCCTAACCCTAAACCCTAACCCTAACCCTAACGCTAACCCTAACCCTAACCCTAACCCGAAACCTAACCCTAACCCTAACGCTAACCCTAACCCTAACCCTAACCCTAACCCTTACCCTTATCCTAACCCTAACCCTAGCCCTAACCCTAACCCTAACACTAACCCTAACCCTAACCCTAACCCTAACCCTAACCCTAAACCTACCCCTAACCCTAAACCTAACGCTAACCCTAAACCTAACCCTAACCCTAACGCTAACCCTAACCCTAAAACTAACCCTAAAACTTACCCTTATCCTAACCCTAACCCTAACCGTAACCCTAACCCTAACCCTAACCCTAACCCTAATGGTAACCCTAACGCTAACCCTAACCCTAACCCTAACCCTGACGCTAACCCTAAGCCTAACCCTAACCCTAACCCTAAACCTTACACTTATCCTAACCAAAAACCTAACCCTAACCCTAACTCTAACCCTAACCCTAATCATAACCCTAATCCTAACCCTAACCCTAACCCTTACCCTTATCCTAACCCTAACACTAGCCCTAACCCTAACTCTAACCCTAACGCTAACCTTAACGCTAACCCTAATCCTAACCCTAACCCTAACGCTAACCGTAACACTAACCCTACCCCTAACCCTAAACCCTAACCCTAACCCTAACCCTAACGCTAACCCTAACCCTAACCCTAACCCGAAACCTAACCCTAACCCTAACGCTAACCCTAACCCTAACCCTAACCCTAACCCTTACCCTTATCCTAACCCTAACCCTAGCCCTAACCCTAACCCTAACGCTAACCGTAACCGTAACCCTAACCCTAACCCTAACGCTCACCCTACCCTTAACCACAGCCTTAACCCTAAACCTAACCCTAACCCTAAACCTAACGCTAACCCTAAACCTAACCCTAACCCTAACGCTAACCCTAACCCTAAATCTAACCCTAAAACTTACCCTTATCCTAACCCTAACCCTAACCGTAACCCTAACCCTAACCCTAACCCTAACCCTAACCCTAATGGTAACCCTAACGCTAACCCTAACCCTAACCCTAACCCTAACGCTAACCCTAAGCCTAACCCTAACCCTAACCCTAAACCTTACCCTTATCCTAACCAAAAACCTAACCCTAACCCTAACTCTAACCCTAACCCTAAGCCTAACCCTAACCCTAATCCTAACCCTAACCCTATCCCTAACCCTAACCTTAACCATAACCCTTACCCTAACCCTAACCCTAACCCTAACCCTAACGCTAACCCTAAACCTAACCCTAACCCTAAACCTAAACCTTACCCTTATCCTAACGCTAACCCTAACCCTAACCCTAAACCTTACCCTTATCCTAACCCTAACCCTAACCCTAACGCTAACCCTAACCCTAAACCTAACCCTAAACCTTACCCTTATCCTAACGCTAACCCTAACCCTAACCCTAACCCTAACCCTAACCTTACCCTTATCCTAACCCTAACCCAAACCCTAAGCCTAACCATAACCCTAACCCTAACCCTAACCCTTATCCTAACCCTAATCCTAACCCTAACCCTAACGGTAACCCTAACCCTAACCCTAAACCTTACCCTTATCCTAACCCTCATCCTAACCCTCACCCCAACCCTAACCCTTCTGCTAACCCTAACCCTAACCCTAACCCGAAAACTAACCCTAACCCTAACGCTAACCCTAACCCTAACCCTAACGCTAACCCTAACCCTAACGCTAACCCTAACCCTAACCCTAACGCTAACCCTAATGCTAACCCTAACGCTAACCCTAACCCTAACCTAAACCTTACCCTTATCCTAACCCTAACCCTAACCCTAACCATTACCCTAACGCTAAACCTAACCCTAACAGTAACCCTGATCCTAACCCTAACTCTAAAATTAACCCTAACCCTAACCCTAACCCTAAACCTTACCCTAACCCTAACCCTAACGCTAACCCTAACACTAACCCTAACCCTAAACCTTAACCTTACCCTTATCCTAACCCTAACCCTAACCCTAACGCCAACTCTAACGCTAACCCTAACCCAAACGCTAACCGTAACCCTAACCCTAACCCTAAACCCTAACCCTAACCCTAACCCTAACCCTTACCCTTATCCTAACCCTAACCCTAGCCCTAACCCTAACTCTAACCCTAACGATAACCTTAACGCTAACCCTAATCCTAACCCTAACCCTAACGCTAACCGTAACACTAACCCTAACCCTAACCCTAAACCCTAACCCTAACCCTAACGCTAACCCTAACCCTAACCCTAACCCGAAACCTAACCCTAACCCTAACGCTAACCCTAACCCTAACCCTAACCCTAACCCTTACCCTTATCCTAACCCTAACCCTAGCCCTAACCCTAACCCTAACACTAACCCTAACCCTAACCCTAACCCTAACCCTAACCCTAAACCTACCCCTAACCCTAAACCTAACGCTAACCCTAAACCTAACCCTAACCCTAACGCTAACCCTAACCCTAAAACTAACCCTAAAACTTACCCTTATCCTAACCCTAACCCTAACCGTAACCCTAACCCTAACCCTAACCCTAACCCTAATGGTAACCCTAACGCTAACCCTAACCCTAACCCTAACCCTGACGCTAACCCTAAGCCTAACCCTAACCCTAACCCTAAACCTTACACTTATCCTAACCAAAAACCTAACCCTAACCCTAACTCTAACCCTAACCCTAATCATAACCCTAATCCTAACCCTAACCCTAACCCTTACCCTTATCCTAACCCTAACACTAGCCCTAACCCTAACTCTAACCCTAACGCTAACCTTAACGCTAACCCTAATCCTAACCCTAACCCTAACGCTAACCGTAACACTAACCCTACCCCTAACCCTAAACCCTAACCCTAACCCTAACCCTAACGCTAACCCTAACCCTAACCCTAACCCGAAACCTAATCCTAACCCTAACGCTAACCCTAACCCTAACCCTAACCCTAACCCTTACCCTTATCCTAACCCTAACCATAGCCCTAACCCTAACCCTAACGCTAACCGTAACCGTAACCCTAACCCTAACCCTAACGCTCACCCTACCCTTAACCACAGCCTTAACCCTAAACCTAACCCTAACCCTAAACCTAACGCTAACCCTAAACCTAACCCTAACCCTAACGCTAACCCTAACCCTAAATCTAACCCTAAAACTTACCCTTATCCTAACCCTAACCCTAACCGTAACCCTAACCCTAACCCTAACCCTAACCCTAACCCTAATGGTAACCCTAACGCTAACCCTAACCCTAACCCTAACCCTAACGCTAACCCTAAGCCTAACCCTAACCCTAACCCTAAACCTTACCCTTATCCTAACCAAAAACCTAACCCTAACCCTAACTCTAACCCTAACCCTAAGCCTAACCCTAACCCTAATCCTAACCCTAACCCTATCCCTAACCCTAACCTTAACCATAACCCTTACCCTAACCCTAACCCTAACCCTAACCCTAACGCTAACCCTAAACCTAACCCTAACCCTAAACCTAAACCTTACCCTTATCCTAACGCTAACCCTAACCCTAACCCTAAACCTTACCCTTATCCTAACCCTAACCCTAACCCTAACGCTAACCCTAACCCTAAACCTAACCCTAAACCTTACCCTTATCCTAACGCTAACCCTAACCCTAACCCTAACCCTAACCCTAACCTTACCCTTATCCTAACCCTAACCCAAACCCTAAGCCTAACCATAACCCTAACCCTAACCCTAACCCTTATCCTAACCCTAATCCTAACCCTAACCCTAACGGTAACCCTAACCCTAACCCTAAACCTTACCCTTATCCTAACCCTCATCCTAACCCTCACCCCAACCCTAACCCTTCTGCTAAACCTAACCCTAACCCTAACCCTAATGCTAACCCTAAACCTAACCCTAAACCTAATGCTAACCCTAAACCTAACCCTAACCCTAACCCTAAAGCTAACCCTAAACCTATCCCTAAACCTAAACCTTACCCTTATCCTAACCCTAACCCTGACCCTAACCCTAACGGTAACCCTAAACCTAACCCTAAACCTTACCCTTATCCTAACCCTCACCCTAACCCTAACCCCAACCCTAACACTTATGCTAACCCTAAACCTAACCCTAACCCTAATGCTAACCCTAACCCTAACCCTAACCCTAACCCTAACGCTAACCCTAACCCTATCCCTAACCCTAAACCTTACCCTTATCCTAACCCTAACCCTAACCCTAAAACTAACGCTAACCCTAACACTAAACCTTACCCTTATCCTAACCCTAACCCTAACCCTAACCCTAACGGTAACCCTAACCCTAACCCTAACCTTACCCTTATCCTAACCCTCACCCTAACCCTAACCCTAACCCTATCCCTAACCCTAAACTTTACCCTTATCCTAACCCTAACCCTAAAACTAACGCTAACCCTAACACTAAACCTTACCCTTATCCTAACCCTAACCCTAACCCTAACCCTAACCCTAACGGTAACCCTAACCCTAACCCTAAACCTTACCCTTATCCTAACCCTCACCCTAACCCTAACCCTAACCCTATCCCTAACCCTAAACTTTACCCTTATCCTAACCCTAACCCTAACCCGAAAACTAACGCTAACCCTAACACTAAACCTTACCCTTATCCTAACCCTAACCCTAACCCTAACGGTAACCGTAACCCTAACAATAAACCTTACCCTTATCCTAACCCTCACCCTAACCCTAACCCTAACCCTACCCCTTATGCTAACCCTAACTCTAACCCTAACCCTAATGCTAACCCTAACCCTAACCCTAACCCTAACCCTAAAACTAACGCTAACCCAAACCCTAAACTTTACCCTAACCCTAACGCTAACGCTAACCCTAACCCTAACCCTAACCCTAACGCTAACCCTATCCCTATTGCTAACCCTATCCCTAACCCTAACCCTAACCCTAACGCTAACCCTAACCCTAACCTTAACCCTAACTCTAAACCTAACCCTTAAACTAACTCTAACCCTAAACTTTACCCTTATCCTAACCCTAATCCTAACCCAAACGATAACCCTAACCCTAACGCTAACCCTAACCCTAAAACTAACCCATAACCTAACCCTAACTCTAACCCTAAACCTTATCCTTATCCTAAGCCTAACCCTAACCCTAACCCTAACGCTAACCCTAAACCTAACCCTAACGCTAACCCTAACCCTAACCCTAACCCTAACGCTAACCCTAACCCTAACCCTAACCCTAAACCTTCCCCTAACCCTAACCCTAACCCTTACCCTAACCCTAACCCTAACCCTAACACTAACGCTAACACTAAACCTAAACCTTACCCTTATCCTAACCCTAACCCTAACCCTAACGCTAACCCTAACGCTAACCCTAACCCTAACTCTAACCCTAACCCTAAAACTAACTCTAACCCTAAACTTTACCCTTATCCTAACCCTAATCCTAACCCTAACGATAACCCTAACCCTAACGCTAACCCTAATCCTAACCCTAACCCATAACCTAACCCTAACTCTAACCCTAAACCTTATCCTTACACTAACCCTAACCCTAACCCTAACCCTAACACTAACCCTAACCCTAACCATAACCATAACCCTAACCCTAACCCTAACCCTATCGCTAACCCTAACCCTAACACTAAACCTTACCCTTATCCTAACCCTAACCCTAACCCTAACCCTAACTATAACTCTAACCCTAACCCTAACCCTAATCCTAACCCTATACCTTACCTTATCCTAACCCTAACCCTTACCCTAACCCTTATCCTAACCCTAACCCTAACCCTAACCCTAACGCTAACCCTAACTCTAACTCTAACCCTAACCCTAACCCTAATCCTAACCCTATACCTTACCTTATCCTAACCCTAACCCTAACCCTAACCCTAACCCTAACCCTAACCCTAACCCTTACCCTAACCCTAACCCTAACCCTAAGGCTAACACTTACCCTAAAACTAACCCTAACGCTACCCTAACACTAACCCTAACTCCAACCCTAGCCCTAACCCTAACTCTAACCCTAAACCTTACCCTTATCCTAACCCTAACCCTAACCCTAAAACTAACGCTAACCCTAACACTAAACCTTACCCTTATCCTAACCCTAACCCTAACAGTAACCCTAACGGTAACCCTATCCCTAACCCTAAACCTTACCCTTATCCTAACCCTAAACCTAACCCTAACCCTAAAACTAACGCTAACCCTAACCCTAAACCTTACCCTAACCCTAACCCTAACCCTAACCCTAACCCTAATCTAACACTAACGCTAACCCTAAACCTAAACCTTACCCTTATCCTAACCCTAATCCTAACCTTAACCCTAACGCTAACCCTAACCCCAACCCTAACCCTAAACCTAAACCTTATTCTTATCCTAACCCTAACCCCAACCCTAACCCTAAACCTAAACCTTACTCTTATCCTAACCCTAACCCTAACCCTAACCCTATTGCAAACCCTATCCCTAACCCTAACCCTAACGCTAACCCTAACCCTATCCCTAACCCTAACCCTAACGCTAACCCTAACCCTAACCCTAACCCTAACCCTAACGCTAACCCTAACGCTAACCCTAACCCTAACCCTAACCCTAACTCTAACGATAACCCTAACCCTAACGCTAAACCTAACCCTAACCGTAACCCATAACCTAAACCTAACTCTAACCCTAAACCTTATCCTTATCCTAACCCTAACCCTAACCCTAACCCTAACGCTAACCCTAACCCTGACCCTAACGCTAACCCTAACCCTAACCATAACCCTAACCCTAACCCTAACCCTAACCCTAACACTAAACCTAACCCTTACCCTTATCCTAACCCTAACCTTATCCTAACCCTAACCCTAACCCTTATCCTTATCCTAACCCTAACCTTATCCTAACCCTAACCCTAACCCTAATCCTAACTCTAACCCTAACCCTAACCCTAACCCTAACCCTAATCCTAACGCTAACCATAACCCTAACCCTAACCCTAACCCTAAGGCTAACACTAACCCTAAAACTAACCCTAACGCTACCCTAACACTAACCCTAACTCTAACCCTAACCCTAACCCTAACTCTAACTCTAAACCTTACCCTTATCCTAACCCTAAGCCTAACCCTAACGCTAACCCTAAACCTAACCCTAACCCTAACGCTAACCATAACCCTAACCCTAACCCTAACCCTAACGCTAACCGTAACGCTAACCCTAACCCTAACCCTAGCCCTAACGCTAACCCTAACCCTAACCCTAAAACTAACGCTAACCCTAACGCCAACCCTACCCCTAGCCCTAACCCTAACCATAACCCTAACCCTAACTCTAACTCTAAACCCTAACCCTAACCCTAACTCTAACGCTAACCCTAAACCTAACCCTAACCCTAACCCTAACCCTAACCCTAACGCTAACACTAACCCTAACCCTAACCCTAACGGTAACCCTAAAGCTAACCCTAACCCTAAACCTTACCCTTATCCTAACCCTAACCCTAACGCTAACCCTAACCCTAAATCTTACCCTTATCCTAACCCTCACCCTAACCCTAACCCTAACGCTAACCCTAATGCTAACCCTAACCCTAACCCTAACCCTAACCCTAACGCTAACACTAACCCTAACCCTTACCCTAACGCTAACCCTAACCCTAACCCTAAAACTTACCCTAAGCATAACCCTAACTCTAACCTTAACCCTAAACCTAACGCTAACCCTAACCCTAACCCTAACCCTAACGCTAACCGTAACCGTAACCCTAAACCTAAACCTTACCCTTACCCTAACCCTAACCCTAACCCTAACCCTAACGCTAACCCTAACCTTAATCCTAACCCTAAAGCTAACCCTAACCCTAACCCTAACGCTAACCCTCACCCTAACCCTAAACATAACGCTAACCCTAACCTTAACACTAACCCTAACACTAACCCTAACCCTAACCCTAACCCTAACCCTAACCCTAATCCTAACCCTAACCCTAACGCTAACCGTAACACTAACCCTAACCCTAACCCTAAACCCTAACCCTAACCCTAACCCTAACGCTAACCCTAACCCTAACCCTAACCCGAAACCTAACCCTAACCCTAACGCTAACCCTAACCCTAACCCTAACCCTAACCCTTACCCTTATCCTAACCCTAACCCTAGCCCTAACCCTAACCCTAACACTAACCCTAACCCTAACCCTAACCCTTACCCTAACCCTAAACCTACCCCTAACCCTAAACCTAACGCTAACCCTAAACCTAACCCTAACCCTAACGCTAACCCTAACCCTAAAACTAACCCTAAAACTTACCCTTATCCTAACCCTAACCCTAACCGTAACCCTAACCCTAACCCTAACCCTAACCCTAATGGTAACCCTAACGCTAACCCTAACCCTAACCCTAACCCTGACGCTAACCCTAAGCCTAACCCTAACCCTAACCCTAAACCTTACCCTTATCCTAACCAAAAACCTAACCCTAACCCTAACGCTAACCCTAAGCCTAACCCTAACCCTAACCCTAACCCTAACCCTAACGCTAACCCTAACCCTAACCCTAACCCGAAACCTAACCCTAACCCTAACGCTAACCCTAACCCTAACCCTAACCCTAACCCTTACCCTTATCCTAACCCTAACCCTAGCCCTAACCCTAACCCTAACGCTAACCGTAACCATAACCCTAACCCTAACCCTAACGCTCACCCTACCCTTAACCACAGCCTTAACCCTAAACCTAACCCTAACCCTAAACCTAACGCTAACCCTAAACCTAACCCTAACCCTAACGCTAACCCTAACCATAAATCTAACCCTAAAACTTACCCTTATCCTAACCCTAACCCTAACCGTAACCCTAACCCTAACCCTAACCCTAACCCTAATGGTAACCCTAACGCTAACCCTAACCCTAACCCTAACCCTAACGCTAACCCTAAGCCTAACCCTAACCCTAACCCTAAACCTTACCCTTATCCTAACCAAAAACCTAACCCTAACCCTAACTCTAACCCTAACCCTAAGCCTAACCCTAACCCTAATCCTAACCCTAACCCTATCCCTAACCCTAAACTTAACCATAACCCTTACCCTAACCCTAACCCTAACCCTAACCCTAACGCTAACCCTAAACCTAACCCTAACCCTAAACCTAAACCTTAAACTTATCCTAACGCTAACCCTAACCCTAACCCTAAACCTTACCCTTATCCTAACCCTAACCCTAACCCTAACGCTAACCCTAACCCTAAACCTAACCCTAAACCTTACCCTTATCCTAACGCTAACCCTAACCCTAACCCTAACCCTAACCCTAACCTTACCCTTATCCTAACCCTAACCCAAACCCTAAGCCTAACCATAACCCTAACCCTAACCCTAACCCTTATCCTAACCCTAATCCTAACCCTAACCCTAACGGTAACCCTAACCCTAACCCTAAACCTTACCCTTATCCTAACCCTCATCCTAACCCTCACCCCAACCCTAACCCTTCTGCTAAACCTAACCCTAACCCTAACTCTAATGCTAACCCTAAACCTAACCCTAAACCTAATGCTAACCCTAAACCTAACCCTAACCCTAACCCTAAAGCTAACCCTAAACCTATCCCAAAACCTAAACCTTACCCTTATCCTAACCCTAACCCTGACCCTAACCCTAACGGTAACCCTAAACCTAACCCTAAACCTTACCCTTATCCTAACCCTCACCCTAACCCTAACCCCAACCCTAACACTTATGCTAACCCTAAACCTAACCCTAACCCTAATGCTAACCCTAACCCTAACCCTAACCCTAACCCTAACGCTAACCCTAACCCTATCCCTAACCCTAAACCTTACCCTTATCCTAACCCTAACCCTAACCCTAAAACTAACGCTAACCCTAACACTAAACCTTACCCTTATCCTAACCCTAACCCTAACCCTAACCCTAACGGTAACCCTAACCCTAACCCTAACCTTACCCTTATCCTAACCCTCACCCTAACCCTAACCCTAACCCTATCCCTAACCCTAAACTTTACCCTTATCCTAACCCTAACCCTAAAACTAACGCTAACCCTAACACTAAACCTTACCCTTATCCTAACCCTAACCCTAACCCTAACCCTAACCCTAACGGTAACCCTAACCCTAACCCTAAACCTTACCCTTATCCTAACCCTCACCCTAACCCTAACCCTAACCCTATCCCTAACCCTAAACTTTACCCTTATCCTAACCCTAACCCTAACCCGAAAACTAACGCTAAACCTAACACTAAACCTTACCCTTATCCTAACCCTAACCCTAACCCTAACCCTAACGGTAACCGTAACCCTAACAATAAACCTTACCCTTATCCTAACCCTCACCCTAACCCTAACCCTAACCCTACCCCTTATGCTAACCCTAACTCTAACCCTAACCCTAATGCTAACCCTAACCCTAACCCTAACCCTAACCCTAAAACTAACGCTAACCCAAACCCTAAACTTTACCCTAACCCTAACGCTAACGCTAACCCTAACCCTAACCCTAACCCTAACGCTAACCCTATCCCTATTGCTAACCCTATCCCTAACCCTAACCCTAACCCTAACGCTAACCCTAACCCTAACCCTAACCTTAACTCTAAACCTAACCCTTAAACTAACTCTAACCCTAAACTTTACCCTTATCCTAACCCTAATCCTAACCCAAACGATAACCCTAACCCTAACGCTAACCCTAACCCTAAAACTAACCCATAACCTAACCCTAACTCTAACCCTAAACCTTATCCTTATCCTAAGCCTAACCCTAACCCTAACCCTAACGCTAACCCTAAACCTAACCCTAACGCTAACCCTAACCCTAACCCTAACCCTAACGCTAACCCTAACCCTAACCCTAACCCTAAACCTTCCCCTAACCCTAACCCTAACCCTTACCCTAACCCTAACCCTAACCCTAACACTAACGCTAACACTAAACCTAAACCTTACCCTTATCCTAACCCTAACCCTAACCCTAACGCTAACCCTAACGCTAACCCTAACCCTAACTCTAACCCTAACCCTAAAACTAACTCTAACCCTAAACTTTACCCTTATCCTAACCCTAATCCTAACCCTAACGATAACCCTAACCCTAACGCTAACCCTAATCCTAACCCTAACCCATAACCTAACCCTAACTCTAACCCTAAACCTTATCCTTACACTAACCCTAACCCTAACCCTAACCCTAACACTAACCCTAACCCTAACCATAACCATAACCCTAACCCTAACCCTAACCCTATCGCTAACCCTAACCCTAACACTAAACCTTACCCTTATCCTAACCCTAACCCTAACCCTAACCCTAACCCTAACTCTAACTCTAACCCTAACCCTAACCCTAATCCTAACCCTATACCTTACCTTAACCTAACCCTAACCCTTACCCTAACCCTTATCCTAACCCTAACCCTAACCCTAACCCTAACGCTAACCCTAACTCTAACTCTAACCCTAACCCTAACCCTAATCCTAACCCTATACCTTACCTTATCCTAACCCTAACCCTAACCCTAACCCTAACCCTAACCCTAACCCTTACCCTAACCCTAACCCTAAGGCTAACACTTACCCTAAAACTAACCCTAACGCTACCCTAACACTAACCCTAACTCCAACCCTAGCCCTAACCCTAACTCTAACTCTAAACCTTACCCTTATCCTAACCCTAACCCTAACCCTAACCCTAATGCTATCCCTAACCCTAACCCTAACCCTAACCCTAACGCTAACCCTAACCCTATCCCTAACCCTAAACCTTACCCTTATCCTAACCCTAACCCTAACCCTAAAACTAACGCTAACCCTAACCCTAACCCTAACCCTAACCCTAACCCTAACCCTAACCCTATTGCAAACCCTATCCCTAACCCTAACCCTAACGCTAACCCTAACCCTATCCCTAACCCTAACCCTAACGCTAACCCTAACCCTAACCCTAACCCTAACCCTAACGCTAACCCTAACGCTAACCCTAACCCTAACCCTAACCCTAACTCTAACGATAACCCTAACCCTAACGCTAAACCTAACCCTAACCGTAACCCATAACCTAACCCTAACTCTAACCCTAAACCTTATCCTTATCCTAACCCTAACCCTAACCCTAACCCTAACGCTAACCCTAACCCTGACCCTAACGCTAACCCTAACCCTAACCATAACCCTAACCCTAACCCTAACCCTAACCCTAACACTAAACCTAACCCTTACCCTTATCCTAACCCTAACCTTATCCTAACCCTAACCCTAACCCTTATCCTTATCCTAACCCTAACCTTATCCTAACCCTAACCCTAACCCTAATCCTAACTCTAACCCTAACCCTAACCCTAACCCTAACCCTAATCCTAACGCTAACCATAACCCTAACCCTAACCCTAACCCTAAGGCTAACACTAACCCTAAAACTAACCCTAACGCTACCCTAACACTAACCCTAACTCTAACCCTAACCCTAACCCTAACTCTAACTCTAAACCTTACCCTTATCCTAACCCTAAGCCTAACCCTAACGCTAACCCTAAACCTAACCCTAACCCTAACGCTAACCATAACCCTAACCCTAACCCTAACCCTAACGCTAACCGTAACGCTAACCCTAACCCTAACCCTAGCCCTAACGCTAACCCTAACCCTAACCCTAAAACTAACGCTAACCCTAACGCCAACCCTACCCCTAGCCCTAACCCTAACCATAACCCTAACCCTAACTCTAACTCTAAACCCTAACCCTAACCCTAACTCTAACGCTAACCCTAAACCTAACCCTAACCCTAACCCTAACCCTAACCCTAACGCTAACACTAACCCTAACCCTAACCCTAACGGTAACCCTAAAACTAACCCTAACCCTAAACCTTACCCTTATCCTAACCCTAACCCTAACGCTAACCCTAACCCTAAATCTTACCCTTATCCTAACCCTCACCCTAACCCTAACCCTAACGCTAACCCTAATGCTAACCCTAACCCTAACCCTAACCCTAACCCTAACGCTAACACTAACCCTAACCCTTACCCTAACGCTAACCCTAACCCTAACCCTAAAACTTACCCTAAGCATAACCCTAACTCTAACCTTAACCCTAAACCTAACGCTAACCCTAACCCTAACCCTAACCCTAACGCTAACCGTAACCGTAACCCTAAACCTAAACCTTACCCTTACCCTAACCCTAACCCTAACCCTAACCCTAACGCTAACCCTAACCTTAATCCTAACCCTAAAGCTAACCCTAACCCTAACCCTAACGCTAACCCTCACCCTAACCCTAAACATAACGCTAACCCTAACCTTAACACTAACCCTAACCCTAACCCTAACCCTAACCCTAACCCTAACCCTAATCCTAACCCTAACCCTAACGCTAACCGTAACACTAACCCTAACCCTAACCCTAAACCCTAACCCTAACCCTAACCCTAACGCTAACCCTAACCCTAACCCTAACCCGAAACCTAACCCTAACCCTAACGCTAACCCTAACCCTAACCCTAACCCTAACCCTTACCCTTATCCTAACCCTAGCCCTAACCCTAACCCTAACCCTAACCCTAACCCTAACCCTAACCCTAACCCTAAACCTACCCCTAACCCTAAACCTAACGCTAACCCTAAACCTAACCCTAACCCTAACGCTAACCCTAACCCTAAAACTAACCCTAAAACTTACCCTTATCCTAACCCTAACCCTAACCGTAACCCTAACCCTAACCCTAACCCTAACCCTAATGGTAACCCTAACGCTAACCCTAACCCTAACCCTAACCCTGACGCTAACCCTAAGCCTAACCCTAACCCTAACCCTAAACCTTACCCTTATCCTAACCAAAAACCTAACCCTAACCCTAACGCTAACCCTAAGCCTAACCCTAACCCTAACCCTAACCCTAACCCTAACGCTAACCCTAACGCTAACCCTAACCCTAACCCTAACCCTGACGCTAACCCTAAGCCTAACCCTAACCCTAACCCTAAACCTTACCCTTATCCTAACCAAAAACCTAACCCTAACCCTAACGCTAACCCTAAGCCTAACCCTAACCCTAACCCTAACCCTAACCCTAACGCTAACCCTAACCCTAACCCTAACCCGAAACCTAACCCTAACCCTAACGCTAACCCTAACCCTAACCCTAACCCTAACCCTTACCCTTATCCTAACCCTAACCCTAGCCCTAACCCTAACCCTAACGCTAACCGTAACCATAACCCTAACCCTAACCCTAACGCTCACCCTACCCTTAACCACAGCCTTAACCCTAAACCTAACCCTAACCCTAAACCTAACGCTAACCCTAAACCTAACCCTAACCCTAACGCTAACCCTAACCATAAATCTAACCCTAAAACTTACCCTTATCCTAACCCTAACCCTAACCGTAACCCTAACCCTAACCCTAACCCTAACCCTAATGGTAACCCTAACGCTAACCCTAACCCTAACCCTAACCCTAACGCTAACCCTAAGCCTAACCCTAACCCTAACCCTAAACCTTACCCTTATCCTAACCAAAAACCTAACCCTAACCCTAACTCTAACCCTAACCCTAAGCCTAACCCTAACCCTAATCCTAACCCTAACCCTATCCCTAACCCTAAACTTAACCATAACCCTTACCCTAACCCTAACCCTAACCCTAACCCTAACGCTAACCCTAAACCTAACCCTAACCCTAAACCTAAACCTTAAACTTATCCTAACGCTAACCCTAACCCTAACCCTAAACCTTACCCTTATCCTAACCCTAACCCTAACCCTAACGCTAACCCTAACCCTAAACCTAACCCTAAACCTTACCCTTATCCTAACGCTAACCCTAACCCTAACCCTAACCCTAACCCTAACCTTACCCTTATCCTAACCCTAACCCAAACCCTAAGCCTAACCATAACCCTAACCCTAACCCTAACCCTTATCCTAACCCTAATCCTAACCCTAACCCTAACGGTAACCCTAACCCTAACCCTAAACCTTACCCTTATCCTAACCCTCATCCTAACCCTCACCCCAACCCTAACCCTTCTGCTAAACCTAACCCTAACCCTAACTCTAATGCTAACCCTAAACCTAACCCTAAACCTAATGCTAACCCTAAACCTAACCCTAACCCTAACCCTAAAGCTAACCCTAAACCTATCCCTAAACCTAAACCTTACCCTTATCCTAACCCTAACCCTGACCCTAACCCTAACGGTAACCCTAAACCTAACCCTAAACCTTACCCTTATCCTAACCCTCACCCTAACCCTAACCCCAACCCTAACACTTATGCTAACCCTAAACCTAACCCTAACCCTAATGCTAACCCTAACCCTAACCCTAACCCTAACCCTAACGCTAACCCTAACCCTATCCCTAACCCTAAACCTTACCCTTATCCTAACCCTAACCCTAACCCTAAAACTAACGCTAACCCTAACACTAAACCTTACCCTTATCCTAACCCTAACCCTAACCCTAACCCTAACGGTAACCCTAACCCTAACCCTAACCTTACCCTTATCCTAACCCTCACCCTAACCCTAACCCTAACCCTATCCCTAACCCTAAACTTTACCCTTATCCTAACCCTAACCCTAAAACTAACGCTAACCCTAACACTAAACCTTACCCTTATCCTAACCCTAACCCTAACCCTAACCCTAACCCTAACGGTAACCCTAACCCTAACCCTAAACCTTACCCTTATCCTAACCCTCACCCTAACCCTAACCCTAACCCTATCCCTAACCCTAAACTTTACCCTTATCCTAACCCTAACCCTAACCCGAAAACTAACGCTAACCCTAACACTAAACCTTACCCTTATCCTAACCCTAACCCTAACCCTAACCCTAACGGTAACCGTAACCCTAACAATAAACCTTACCCTTATCCTAACCCTCACCCTAACCCTAACCCTAACCCTACCCCTTATGCTAACCCTAACTCTAACCCTAACCCTAATGCTAACCCTAACCCTAACCCTAACCCTAACCCTAAAACTAACGCTAACCCAAACCCTAAACTTTACCCTAACCCTAACGCTAACGCTAACCCTAACCCTAACCCTAACCCTAACGCTAACCCTATCCCTATTGCTAACCCTATCCCTAACCCTAACCCTAACCCTAACGCTAACCCTAACCCTAACCCTAACCCTAACTCTAAACCTAACCCTTAAACTAACTCTAACCCTAAACTTTACCCTTATCCTAACCCTAATCCTAACCCAAACGATAACCCTAACCCTAACGCTAACCCTAACCCTAAAACTAACCCATAACCTAACCCTAACTCTAACCCTAAACCTTATCCTTATCCTAAGCCTAACCCTAACCCTAACCCTAACGCTAACCCTAAACCTAACCCTAACGCTAACCCTAACCCTAACCCTAACCCTAACGCTAACCCTAACCCTAACCCTAACCCTAAACCTTCCCCTAACCCTAACCCTAACCCTTACCCTAACCCTAACCCTAACCCTAACACTAACGCTAACACTAAACCTAAACCTTACCCTTATCCTAACCCTAACCCTAACCCTAACGCTAACCCTAACGCTAACCCTAACCCTAACTCTAACCCTAACCCTAAAACTAACTCTAACCCTAAACTTTACCCTTATCCTAACCTTAATCCTAACCCTAACGATAACCCTAACCCTAACGCTAACCCTAATCCTAACCCTAACCCATAACCTAACCCTAACTCTAACCCTAAACCTTATCCTTACACTAACCCTAACCCTAACCCTAACCCTAACCCTAACACTAACCCTAACCCTAACCATAACCATAACCATAACCCTATCGCTAACCCTAACCCTAACACTAAACCTTACCCTTATCCTAACCCTAACCCTAACCCTAACCCTAACCCTAACTCTAACTCTAACCCTAACCCTAACCCTAATCCTAACCCTATACCTTACCTTATCCTAACCCTAACCCTTACCCTAACCCTTATCCTAACCCTAACCCTAACCCTAACCCTAACGCTAACCCTAACTCTAACTCTAACCCTAACCCTAACCCTAATCCTAACCCTATACCTTACCTTATCCTAACCCTAACCCTAACCCTAACCCTAAGCCTAACCCTAACCCTAACCCTAACCCTTACCCTAACCCTAACCCTAACCCTAAGGCTAACACTTACCCTAAAACTAACCCTAACGCTACCCTAACACTAACCCTAACTCCAACCCTAGCCCTAACCCTAACTCTAACTCTAAACCTTACCCTTATCCTAACCCTAACCCTAACCCTAACCCTAACCCCAACCCTAACCCTAACGCTAACCCTAAGCCTAACCCTAACCCTAACCCTAACCATAACCATAACCCTAACCCTAACCCTAACGCTAACCCTAACGCCAACCCTAACCCTAACCCTAACCCTAACCCTAACCCTAACCCTAACCCTAACCCTTATCCTAACCCTAACCCTAACAGTAACCCTAACGGTAACCCTATCCCTAACCCTAAACCTTACCCTTATCCTAACCCTAACCCTAACCCTAAAACTAACGCTAACCCTAACCCTAAACCTTACCCTAACCCTAACCCTAACCCTAACCCTAACCCTAATCTAACACTAACGCTAACCCTAAAGCTAAACCTTACCCTTATCCTAACCCTAATCCTAACCTTAACCCTAACGCTAACCCTAACCCCAACCCTAACCCTAAACCTAAACCTTACTCTTATCCTAACCCTAACCCCAACCCTAACCCTAAACCTAAACCTTACTCTTATCCTAACCCTAACCCTAACCCTAACCCTATTGCAAACCCTATCCCTAACCCTAACCCTAACGCTAACCCTAACCCTATCCCTAACCCTAACCCTAACGCTAACCCTAACCCTAACCCTAACCCTAACCCTAACGCTAACCCTAACGCTAACCCTAACCCTAACCCTAACCCTAACTCTAACGATAACCCTAACCCTAACGCTAAACCTAACCCTAACCGTAACCCATAACCTAACCCTAACTCTAACCCTAAACCTTATCCTTATCCTAACCCTAACCCTAACCCTAACCCTAACGCTAACCCTAACCCTGACCCTAACGCTAACCCTAACCCTAACCATAACCCTAACCCTAACCCTAACCCTAACCCTAACACTAAACCTAACCCTTACCCTTATCCTAACCCTAACCTTATCCTAACCCTAACCCTAACCCTTATCCTTATCCTAACCCTAACCTTATCCTAACCCTAACCCTAACCCTAATCCTAACCCTAACCCTAAACCTAACCCTAATCCTAACGCTAACCATAACCCTAACCCTAACCCTAAGGCTAACACTAACCCTAAAACTAACCCTAACGCTACCCTAACACTAACCCTAACTCTAACCCTAACCCTAACCCTAACTCTAACTCTAAACCTTACCCTTATCCTAACCCTAACCCTAACCCTAACGCTAACCCTAAACCTAACCCTAACCCTAACGCTAACCATAACCCTAACCCTAACCCTAACCCTAACGCTAACCGTAACGCTAACCCTAACCCTAACCCTAGCCCTAACGCTAACCCTAACCCTAACCCTAAAACTAACGCTAACCCTAACGCCAACCCTACCCCTAGCCCTAACCCTAACCATAACCCTAACCCTAACTCTAACTCTAAACCCTAACCCTAACCCTAACTCTAACGCTAACCCTAAACCTAACCCTAACCCTAACCCTAACCCTAACCCTAACGCTAAAACTAACCCTAACCCTAACCCTAACGGTAACCCTAAAACTAACCCTAACCCTAAACCTTACCCTTATCCTAACCCTAACCCTAACGCTAACCCTAACCCTAAATCTTACCCTTATCCTAACCCTCACCCTAACCCTAACCCTAACGCTAACCCTAATGCTAACCCTAACCCTAACCCTAACCCTAACCCTAACGCTAACACTAACCCTAACCCTTACCCTAACGCTAACCCTAACCCTAACCCTAAAACTTACCCTAAGCATAACCCTAACTCTAACCTTAACCCTAAACCTAACGCTAACCCTAACCCTAACCCTAACCCTAACGCTAACCTTAACCGTAACCCTAAACCTAAACCTTACCCTTACCCTAACCCTAACCCTAACCCTAACCCTAACGCTAACCCTAACCTTAATCCTAACCCTAAACCTAACCCTAACCCTAACCCTAACGCTAACCCTCACCCTAACCCTAAACATAACGCTAACCCTAACCTTAACACTAACCCTAACACTAACCCTAACCCTAACCCTAACGCTAACGCAAACCCTAACCCTAACCCTAACCATAACGCTAACCCTAACCCTAACCCTAACCATAACGCTAACCCTAAACCTAACCCTAACCCTAACCCTAACCCTAACCCTAACCATAATGCTACCCCTAACCCTAACCCTAACGCTAACCCTAAACCTAACCCTAACCCTAACCCTTTACCCAACGCTAACCCTAACCCTAACCCTAACCCTAACCCTAACGCTAACCGTAACCGTAACCCTAAACCTAAACCTTACCCTTACCCTAACCCTACCCCTAGCCATCTTGTACAAGGGAGACGGAGCTACCATTGACATTGCTCTATCTAGTATGATTTGTTCTGTGTAAACCTGGTCATTTCTTCTACCACAAGTAACTTCAATGTATCTCGTTTCACTCCTGGAGGTTTTCATAGAGTGTCATGGATGCTGGATTTTGCCGGGGCAGTCAATACGGCATTGCTCTTTCTGCTGGGAACCTTCTTGTCTTAGCGGGGCATTTTCTTCTTCCTCGTTCAAACTGGATTTTTCCGTTGAGCTTCCTACGGAATTGTTCGATCTGCTAAGATCGTTTTTGTCTAAGCGGGCTATTATATTTCCCCCTCCTGCACCTTTAGTGTATCAGCTTCAGGGTACCTGGTTTTATTTCTGCCTGGTCTCTGAGCAAGTACAATGGGGACCCTACTGCCACCGACAATGCTCTATCTGCTAGGAGTGGTTCGGTTTTAACGTGGTCGTTCATTGTCCCCTAAGCAGCTTCAAGGTGTCTGCTTTAACTTCTTGGAAGATTTCATCCTGGGTAATGGATACTGTATTTTGCCGTTGCACCTCCTATGGCATTGCTCTTTCTGCTGAGGAACCTCTCCCTGAACCTTCAGTATATCTCCTTCAGTGTACTTTGTTTTATATGTGCCAGGTCTGTGAGCAAGTACAATGGGGGACCATACTGCCACCGACAATGCTCTATCTGCTAGGAGTTGTTCGTTTAACGTGGTCGTTCATTGTCCCCCAAGGAACTTCAAGGTGTCTTGGAAGATTTCATCGTGGGTAATGGATACTGTATTTTTCCTAGGGTTAGGGTTAGGCTTAGGGTTAGGGTTAGGGTAATTAGTGTTAGGGTAAGGGTGAGGTTTAAGGTTAGGGTTAGGGTTACGGTTTGCTCTTTCTGCTGAGGAACTTCTTGTCTAATCGGGATATTTCATCCTTCCTCGTTCAACTTCAGTGTACCTAATTTTATTTCTGCGTGGTGCTTCATCGACTACAACCGAGACAGTACTACCACTCATATAGCTCTATCTGCTAAGAGGTGTTCTGTGTATGCGTCGTCATTTCTTGTACCACAAGCAACTTCAATGTATCTGGTGTTAGTTCTTGGACGTTTTCTTCCAGTGTAATGCTTACTGGATTTTGCCATACAAATTTCTACGGCATTGCTCTTTCTGCTAAGCGGGGTATTAATTATATGCTTCCTCGTTCAACTTCAGTGTACCAGCTTTTATTTCGTCGTGGTTTCTGAGCAGGTACAAGGGAGACTGTACTTCCACCGAGTTTCTTCTATCTCCTAGAGTTGTTCTTGTGAACGTGCTCCTTTCTTTGACCACAAGCAACTTCTATGTATCTCGAGTTACTTCTTCGAGGATTTCATCCAGTGTAATTGGTACTGGATTTTGCAGTTGAACTTCCTACCGAATTGTTCGATCTGCTAAGATCGTTTTTGTCTGAGCGGGGTATTTTATTTTTTCCCCTGTACCTTCAGTGTATCTGCTTTTATTTCAGCGTGGTGCTTCATGTCGTACAACGGAGACGGAGCTACCATTGACATTGCTTTAACTTCTTGGAAGATTTCATCGTAGGTAATGGATACTGTATTTTGCTGTTGAATCTCCTACGGCATTACTCTTTCTGCTGAGGACCCTCTTGTCTAATCGGGTTATTTTATTCTTCCTCGTTCAACTTCAGTGTACCTGCTTTTATTTCTGCGTGGTGCTTCGTCATGTACAACGGAGACTGAACTACCATTGACATTGTTCTATCTATTATCATTTGTTCGGTGTAAACCTGGGCATTTCTGCTTCGCCAAGTAACTTCAATGTATCTCCTTTCACTTCCTGGAGGTTTTCATAGAGTGTCATGGATTTTACTGTTGCAGTCCCTACTGCATTGCTCTTTCTACTAACAACCTTCTTGTCTAAGTTGGGTATTTTATTCTTCGTCTTTCAACTTCAGTGTACCAGCTTTTATTTCGTCGTGGTCCCTGAGCAGGTACAAGGGAGAGTGTGCTTCCACCGAGATTGTCTATCTCCTAGAGTTGTTCTTGTGAACGTGGTCATTTTCTTTCAACACCAGCAACTTCAATGTATCTCGTTACTTCGAGGATTTCATTCAGTGTAATTGTTACTGGATTTTGAAGTAGGGCTTCCTACGGAATTGTTCGATCTGCTAAGATCGTTTTTGTCTAAGCGGGGTATTATATTTCCACTCCCTGCACCTTCAGTATATCTGCTTCAGTGTACTTTGTTTTATATCTGCCTGGTCTGTGAGCAAGTACAATGGGGACCGTACTGCCACCGACAATGCTCTATCTGCTAGGAGTTGTTCGGTTAGCGTGGTCGTTCATGGTCCCCTAAGCAACTTCAAGGTGTCATCCTGGGTAATGGATACCGTATTTTGCCGTTGCACGTCTTACGGCATTGCTCTTTCTGCTGAGGACCCTATTATCTAATCGGGATATTTTATCCTTCCTCGTTCAACTTCAGTGTACCAGCTTTTATTTCGTCGTGGTCTCTGAGCAGGTACAAGGGAGACTGTACTTCGACCGAGATTGCTCTATCTCCTAGAGTTGTTCTAGTGAACGTGCTCATTTCTTTGACCACAAGCAACTTCAATGTATCTCGTGTTACTTCTTCGAGGATTTCATCCAGTGTAATTGGTACTGGATTTTTGCCGTTGAGCTTTCTACGGAATTGTTCGATCTGCTAAGATCGTTTTTGTCTAAGCGGGGTATTTTATTTTTCTCCCTGTACCTTCAGTGTATCTGCTTTTATTTCAGCTGGTGCTTCATCTTGTACAAAGGAGACGGAGCTACCATTGACATTGCTCTATCTAGTATGATTTGTTCTGTGTAAACCTGGTCATTTCTTCTACCCTATGTAACTTCAATGTATCTCGTTTCACTCCTGGAGGTTTTCGTAGAGTTTCATTTATGCTGGATTTTGCCGGTGCACTCAATACGGCATTGCATTTCTGCTGGGAACCTTCTTGTCTTAGCGGGGCATTTTCTTCTTCCTCGTTCAAACTGGATTTTGCCGTTGAGCTTCCTACGGAATTGTTCGATCTGCTAAGATAGTTTTTGTCTAAGCGGGGTATTATATTCCCCCCCCCTGCACCTTTAGTGTATCTGCTTCAGTGTACCTGGTTTTATTTCTGCCTGGTCTGTGAGCAAGTACAATGGGGACCCCACTGCCACCGACAATGCTCTATCTGCTTGGACTTGTTCGGTTTCAACGTGGTCGGTCATTGTCCCCTAAGCAGCTTCAAGGTGTCTGCTTTTACTTCTTGGAAGATTTCATCCTGGGTAATGGATACTGTATTTTGCTGTTGAATCTCCTAGGGCATTACTCTTTCTGCTGAGGACTCTCTTGCCTAATCGGGTTATTTTATTCTCCCTCGTTCAACTTCCGTGTACCTGCTTTTATTTCTGCGTGGTGCTTCGTCAAGTACAACGGAGACTGAACTACCATTGACATTGTTCTATCTAGTATCATTTGTTCTGTGTAAACCTGGGCATTTGTGCTACCCCAAGTAACTTGAATGTATCTCGTTTCACTTCATGGATTGCTGTTGCAGTCCCTACGGCATTGCTCTTTCTGCTAACAACCTTCTGGTCTAAGCGGGGTATTTTATTCTTCCTCTTTCAACTTCAGTGTACCTGCTTTTATTTCGTCGTGGTGTCTGAGCATGTACAACGAACATCTGGTAGGAGTTGTTCGGTTAACGTGGTCGTTCATTGTCCCCTAAGCAGCTCCAAGGTGTCTGCTTTTACTTCTTGTAAGATTTCATCCTGTGTAATGGATACTGTATTTTGCCATTGCACCTAGTACGGCATTGTTGTTTCTGCTGAGGAACCTCTTGTCTAATAGGGATATTTTATCCTTCCTCGTTCAACTTCAGTGTACCTGCTTTTATTTCTGCGTGGTGCTTCACCCATTACATTCGAGATAGTACTACCACTCATATAGCTCTATCTGCTAAGAGGTGTTCTCTGTGTGCGTGGTCATTTCTTGTACCACAAGCAACTTCAATGTATCTGGTTTTAGTTTTTGGACGTTTTCATCCAGTGTAATGCTTACTGGATTTTGCCATTCAAATTTCTACGACATTGCTCTTTCTGCTAGGCGGGGTATTATATGCTTCCTCGTTCAACTTCAGTGTACCAGCTTTTATTTCGTTGTTGTCTCTGAGCAGGTACAAGGGAGACTGTACTTCCACCGAGTTTCTTCTATCTCCTAGAGTTGTTCTAGTGAACGTGCTCATTTCTTTGACCACAAGCAACTTCTATGTATCTCGAGTTACTTCTTCGAGGATTTCATCCAGTGTAATTGGTACTGGATTTTGCTGTTGAACTTCCTACCGAATTGTTCGATCTGCTAAGATCGTTTTTGTCTGAACGGGGTATTTTATTTTTTCCCCTGTACCTTCAGTGTATCTGCTTTTATTTCAGCGTTGTTCTTCATCTTGTACAACGGAGACGGAGCTACCATTGACATTGCTTTAACTTCTTGGAAGATTTCATCGTAGGTAATGGATACTGTATTTTGCTGTTGAATCTCCTACGGCATTACTCTTTCTGCTGAGGACCCTCTTGTCTAATCGGGTTATTTTATTCTTCCTCGTTCAACTTCAGTGTACCTGCTTTTATTTCTGCGTGGTGCTTCGTCATGTACAACGGAGACTGAACTACCATTGACATTGTTCTATCTATTATCATTTGTTCGGTGTAAACCTGGGCATTTCTGCTTCGCCAAGTAACTTCAATGTATCTCCTTTCACTTCTTGGAGGTTTTCATAGAGTGTCATGGATTTTACTGTTGCAGTCCCTACTGCATTGCTCTTTCTACTAACAACCTTCTTGTCTAAGTTGGGTATTTTATTCTTCGTCTTTCAACTTCAGTGTACCAGCTTTTATTTCGTCGTGGTCCCTGAGCAGGTACAAGGGAGAGTGTGCTTCCACCGAGATTGTCTATCTCCTAGAGTTGTTCTTGTGAACGTGGTCATTTTCTTTGAACACCAGCAACTTCAATGTATCTCGTTACTTCGAGGATTTCATTCAGTGTAATTGTTACTGGATTTTGAAGTAGGGCTTCCTACGGAATTGTTCGATCTGCTAAGATCGTTTTTGTCTAAGCGGGGTATTATATTTCCACTCCCTGCACCTTCAGTATATCTGCTTCAGTGTACTTTGTTTTATATCTGCCTGGTCTGTGAGCAAGTACAATGGGGACCGTACTGCCACCGACAATGCTCTATCTGCTAGGAGTTGTTCGGTTAGCGTGGTCGTTCATGGTCCCCTAAGCAACTTCAAGCAACTTCCTGGGTAATGGATACCGTATTTTGCCGTTGCACGTCTTACGGCATTGCTCTTTCTGCTGAGGACCCTATTATCTAATCGGGATATTTTATCCTTCCTCGTTCAACTTCAGTGTACCAGCTTTTATTTCGTCGTGGTCTCTGAGCAGGTACAAGGGAGACTGTACTTCGACCGAGATTGCTCTATCTCCTAGAGTTGTTCTAGTGAACGTGCTCATTTCTTTGACCACAAGCAACTTCAATGTATCTCGTGTTACTTCTTCGAGGATTTCATCCAGTGTAATTGGTACTGGATTTTTGCCGTTGAGCTTTCTACGGAATTGTTCGATCTGCTAAGATCGTTTTTGTCTAAGCGGGGTATTTTATTTTTCTCCCTGTACCTTCAGTGTATCTGCTTTTATTTCAGCTGGTGCTTCATCTTGTACAAAGGAGACGGAGCTACCATTGACATTGCTCTATCTAGTATGATTTGTTCTGTGTAAACCTGGTCATTTCTTCTACCCTATGTAACTTCAATGTATCTCGTTTCACTCCTGGAGGTTTTCGTAGAGTTTCATTTATGCTGGATTTTGCCGGTGCACTCAATACGGCATTGCATTTCTGCTGGGAACCTTCTTGTCTTAGCGGGGCATTTTCTTCTTCCTCGTTCAAACTGGATTTTGCCGTTGAGCTTCCTACGGAATTGTTCGATCTGCTAAGATAGTTTTTGTCTAAGCGGGGTATTATATTCCCCCCCCCTGCACCTTTAGTGTATCTGCTTCAGTGTACCTGGTTTTATTTCTGCCTGGTCTGTGAGCAAGTACAATGGGGACCCCACTGCCACCGACAATGCTCTATCTGCTTGGACTTGTTCGGTTTCAACGTGGTCGGTCATTGTCCCCTAAGCAGCTTCAAGGTGTCTGCTTTTACTTCTTGGAAGATTTCATCCTGGGTAATGGATACTGTATTTTGCTGTTGAATCTCCTAGGGCATTACTCTTTCTGCTGAGGACTCTCTTGCCTAATCGGGTTATTTTATTCTCCCTCGTTCAACTTCCGTGTACCTGCTTTTATTTCTGCGTGGTGCTTCGTCAAGTACAACGGAGACTGAACTACCATTGACATTGTTCTATCTAGTATCATTTGTTCTGTGTAAACCTGGGCATTTGTGCTACCCCAAGTAACTTGAATGTATCTCGTTTCACTTCATGGATTGCTGTTGCAGTCCCTACGGCATTGCTCTTTCTGCTAACAACCTTCTGGTCTAAGCGGGGTATTTTATTCTTCCTCTTTCAACTTCAGTGTACCTGCTTTTATTTCGTCGTGGTGTCTGAGCATGTACAACGAACATCTGGTAGGAGTTGTTCGGTTAACGTGGTCGTTCATTGTCCCCTAAGCAGCTCCAAGGTGTCTGCTTTTACTTCTTGTAAGATTTCATCCTGTGTAATGGATACTGTATTTTGCCATTGCACCTAGTACGGCATTGTTGTTTCTGCTGAGGAACCTCTTGTCTAATAGGGATATTTTATCCTTCCTCGTTCAACTTCAGTGTACCTGCTTTTATTTCTGCGTGGTGCTTCACCCATTACATTCGAGATAGTACTACCACTCATATAGCTCTATCTGCTAAGAGGTGTTCTCTGTGTGCGTGGTCATTTCTTGTACCACAAGCAACTTCAATGTATCTGGTTTTAGTTTTTGGACGTTTTCATCCAGTGTAATGCTTACTGGATTTTGCCATTCAAATTTCTACGACATTGCTCTTTCTGCTAGGCGGGGTATTATATGCTTCCTCGTTCAACTTCAGTGTACCAGCTTTTATTTCGTTGTTGTCTCTGAGCAGGTACAAGGGAGACTGTACTTCCACCGAGTTTCTTCTATCTCCTAGAGTTGTTCTAGTGAACGTGCTCATTTCTTTGACCACAAGCAACTTCTATGTATCTCGAGTTACTTCTTCGAGGATTTCATCCAGTGTAATTGGTACTGGATTTTGCTGTTGAACTTCCTACCGAATTGTTCGATCTGCTAAGATCGTTTTTGTCTGAACGGGGTATTTTATTTTTTCCCCTGTACCTTCAGTGTATCTGCTTTTATTTCAGCGTTGTTCTTCATCTTGTACAACGGAGACGGAGCTACCATTGACATTGCTTTAACTTCTTGGAAGATTTCATCGTAGGTAATGGATACTGTATTTTGCTGTTGAATCTCCTACGGCATTACTCTTTCTGCTGAGGACCCTCTTGTCTAATCGGGTTATTTTATTCTTCCTCGTTCAACTTCAGTGTACCTGCTTTTATTTCTGCGTGGTGCTTCGTCATGTACAACGGAGACTGAACTACCATTGACATTGTTCTATCTATTATCATTTGTTCGGTGTAAACCTGGGCATTTCTGCTTCGCCAAGTAACTTCAATGTATCTCCTTTCACTTCCTGGAGGTTTTCATAGAGTGTCATGGATTTTACTGTTGCAGTCCCTACTGCATTGCTCTTTCTACTAACAACCTTCTTGTCTAAGTTGGGTATTTTATTCTTCGTCTTTCAACTTCAGTGTACCAGCTTTTATTTCGTCGTGGTCCCTGAGCAGGTACAAGGGAGAGTGTGCTTCCACCGAGATTGTCTATCTCCTAGAGTTGTTCTTGTGAACGTGGTCATTTTCTTTGAACACCAGCAACTTCAATGTATCTCGTTACTTCGAGGATTTCATTCAGTGTAATTGTTACTGGATTTTGAAGTAGGGCTTCCTACGGAATTGTTCGATCTGCTAAGATCGTTTTTGTCTAAGCGGGGTATTATATTTCCACTCCCTGCACCTTCAGTATATCTGCTTCAGTGTACTTTGTTTTATATCTGCCTGGTCTGTGAGCAAGTACAATGGGGACCGTACTGCCACCGACAATGCTCTATCTGCTAGGAGTTGTTCGGTTAGCGTGGTCGTTCATTGTCCCCTAAGCAACTTCAAGGTGTCATCCTGGGTAATGGATACCGTATTTTGCCGTTGCACGTCTTACGGCATTGCTCTTTCTGCTGAGGACCCTATTATCTAATCGGGATATTTTATCCTTCCTCGTTCAACTTCAGTGTACCAGCTTTTATTTCGTCGTGGTCTCTGAGCAGGTACAAGGGAGACTGTACTTCGACCGAGTTTCTTCTATCTCCTAGAGTTGTTCTAGTGAACGTGCTCATTTCTTTGACCACAAGCAACTTCAATGTATCTCGTGTTACTTCTTCGAGGATTTCATCCAGTGTAATTGGTACTGGATTTTTGCCGTTGAGCTTTCTACGGAATTGTTCGATCTGCTAAGATCGTTTTTGTCTAAGCGGGGTATTTTATTTTTCTCCCTGTACCTTCAGTGTATCTGCTTTTATTTCAGCTGGTGCTTCATCTTGTACAAAGGAGACGGAGCTACCATTGACATTGCTCTATCTAGTATGATTTGTTCTGTGTAAACCTGGTCATTTCTTCTACCCTATGTAACTTCAATGTATCTCGTTTCACTCCTGGAGGTTTTCGTAGAGTTTCATTTATGCTGGATTTTGCCGGTGCACTCAATACGGCATTGCATTTCTGCTGGGAACCTTCTTGTCTTAGCGGGGCATTTTCTTCTTCCTCGTTCAAACTGGATTTTGCCGTTGAGCTTCCTACGGAATTGTTCGATCTGCTAAGATAGTTTTTGTCTAAGCGGGGTATTATATTCCCCCCCCCCCTGCACCTTTAGTGTATCTGCTTCAGTGTACCTGGTTTTATTTCTGCCTGGTCTGTGAGCAAGTACAATGGGGACCCCACTGCCACCGACAATGCTCTATCTGCTTGGACTTGTTCGGTTTCAACGTGGTCGGTCATTGTCCCCTAAGCAGCTTCAAGGTGTCTGCTTTTACTTCTTGGAAGATTTCATCCTGGGTAATGGATACTGTATTTTGCTGTTGAATCTCCTAGGGCATTACTCTTTCTGCTGAGGACTCTCTTGCCTAATCGGGTTATTTTATTCTCCCTCGTTCAACTTCCGTGTACCTGCTTTTATTTCTGCGTGGTGCTTCGTCAAGTACAACGGAGACTGAACTACCATTGACATTGTTCTATCTAGTATCATTTGTTCTGTGTAAACCTGGGCATTTGTGCTACCCCAAGTAACTTGAATGTATCTCGTTTCACTTCATGGATTGCTGTTGCAGTCCCTACGGCATTGCTCTTTCTGCTAACAACCTTCTGGTCTAAGCGGGGTATTTTATTCTTCCTCTTTCAACTTCAGTGTACCTGCTTTTATTTCGTCGTGGTGTCTGAGCATGTACAACGAACATCTGGTAGGAGTTGTTCGGTTAACGTGGTCGTTCATTGTCCCCTAAGCAGCTCCAAGGTGTCTGCTTTTACTTCTTGTAAGATTTCATCCTGTGTAATGGATACTGTATTTTGCCATTGCACCTAGTACGGCATTGTTGTTTCTGCTGAGGAACCTCTTGTCTAATAGGGATATTTTATCCTTCCTCGTTCAACTTCAGTGTACCTGCTTTTATTTCTGCGTGGTGCTTCACCCATTACATTCGAGATAGTACTACCACTCATATAGCTCTATCTGCTAAGAGGTGTTCTCTGTGTGCGTGGTCATTTCTTGTACCACAAGCAACTTCAATGTATCTGGTTTTAGTTTTTGGACGTTTTCATCCAGTGTAATGCTTACTGGATTTTGCCATTCAAATTTCTACGACATTGCTCTTTCTGCTAGGCGGGGTATTATATGCTTCCTCGTTCAACTTCAGTGTACCAGCTTTTATTTCGTTGTTGTCTCTGAGCAGGTACAAGGGAGACTGTACTTCCACCGAGTTTCTTCTATCTCCTAGAGTTGTTCTAGTGAACGTGCTCATTTCTTTGACCACAAGCAACTTCTATGTATCTCGAGTTACTTCTTCGAGGATTTCATCCAGTGTAATTGGTACTGGATTTTGCTGTTGAACTTCCTACCGAATTGTTCGATCTGCTAAGATCGTTTTTGTCTGAACGGGGTATTTTATTTTTTCCCCTGTACCTTCAGTGTATCTGCTTTTATTTCAGCGTTGTTCTTCATCTTGTACAACGGAGACGGAGCTACCATTGACATTGCTTTAACTTCTTGGAAGATTTCATCGTAGGTAATGGATACTGTATTTTGCTGTTGAATCTCCTACGGCATTACTCTTTCTGCTGAGGACCCTCTTGTCTAATCGGGTTATTTTATTCTTCCTCGTTCAACTTCAGTGTACCTGCTTTTATTTCTGCGTGGTGCTTCGTCATGTACAACGGAGACTGAACTACCATTGACATTGTTCTATCTATTATCATTTGTTCGGTGTAAACCTGGGCATTTCTGCTTCGCCAAGTAACTTCAATGTATCTCCTTTCACTTCCTGGAGGTTTTCATAGAGTGTCATGGATTTTACTGTTGCAGTCCCTACTGCATTGCTCTTTCTACTAACAACCTTCTTGTCTAAGTTGGGTATTTTATTCTTCGTCTTTCAACTTCAGTGTACCAGCTTTTATTTCGTCGTGGTCCCTGAGCAGGTACAAGGGAGAGTGTGCTTCCACCGAGATTGTCTATCTCCTAGAGTTGTTCTTGTGAACGTGGTTATTTTCTTTGAACACCAGCAACTTCAATGTATCTCGTTACTTCGAGGATTTCATTCAGTGTAATTGTTACTGGATTTTGAAGTAGGGCTTCCTACGGAATTGTTCGATCTGCTAAGATCGTTTTTGTCTAAGCGGGGTATTATATTTCCACTCCCTGCACCTTCAGTATATCTGCTTCAGTGTACTTTGTTTTATATCTGCCTGGTCTGTGAGCAAGTACAATGGGGACCCTACTGCCACCGACAATGCTCTATCTGCTAGGAGTTGTTCGGTTAGCGTGGTCGTTCATTGTCCCCTAAGCAACTTCAAGGTGTCATCCTGGGTAATGGATACCGTATTTTGCCGTTGCACGTCTTACGGCATTGCTCTTTCTGCTGAGGACCCTATTATCTAATCGGGATATTTTATCCTTCCTCGTTCAACTTCAGTGTACCAGCTTTTATTTCGTCGTGGTCTCTGAGCAGGTACAAGGGAGACTGTACTTCGACCGAGTTTCTTCTATCTCCTAGAGTTGTTCTAGTGAACGTGCTCATTTCTTTGACCACAAGCAACTTCAATGTATCTCGTGTTACTTCTTCGAGGATTTCATCCAGTGTAATTGGTACTGGATTTTTGCCGTTGAGCTTTCTACGGAATTGTTCGATCTGCTAAGATCGTTTTTGTCTAAGCGGGGTATTTTATTTTTCTCCCTGTACCTTCAGTGTATCTGCTTTTATTTCAGCTGGTGCTTCATCTTGTACAAAGGAGACGGAGCTACCATTGACATTGCTCTATCTAGTATGATTTGTTCTGTGTAAACCTGGTCATTTCTTCTACCCTATGTAACTTCAATGTATCTCGTTTCACTCCTGGAGGTTTTCGTAGAGTTTCATTTATGCTGGATTTTGCCGGTGCACTCAATACGGCATTGCATTTCTGCTGGGAACCTTCTTGTCTTAGCGGGGCATTTTCTTCTTCCTCGTTCAAACTGGATTTTGCCGTTGAGCTTCCTACGGAATTGTTCGATCTGCTAAGATAGTTTTTGTCTAAGCGGGGTATTATATTCCCCCCCCCCCTGCACCTTTAGTGTATCTGCTTCAGTGTACCTGGTTTTATTTCTGCCTGGTCTGTGAGCAAGTACAATGGGGACCCCACTGCCACCGACAATGCTCTATCTGCTTGGACTTGTTCGGTTTCAACGTGGTCGGTCATTGTCCCCTAAGCAGCTTCAAGGTGTCTGCTTTTACTTCTTGGAAGATTTCATCCTGGGTAATGGATACTGTATTTTGCTGTTGAATCTCCTAGGGCATTACTCTTTCTGCTGAGGACTCTCTTGCCTAATCGGGTTATTTTATTCTCCCTCGTTCAACTTCCGTGTACCTGCTTTTATTTCTGCGTGGTGCTTCGTCAAGTACAACGGAGACTGAACTACCATTGACATTGTTCTATCTAGTATCATTTGTTCTGTGTAAACCTGGGCATTTGTGCTACCCCAAGTAACTTGAATGTATCTCGTTTCACTTCATGGATTGCTGTTGCAGTCCCTACGGCATTGCTCTTTCTGCTAACAACCTTCTGGTCTAAGCGGGGTATTTTATTCTTCCTCTTTCAACTTCAGTGTACCTGCTTTTATTTCGTCGTGGTGTCTGAGCATGTACAACGAACATCTGGTAGGAGTTGTTCGGTTAACGTGGTCGTTCATTGTCCCCTAAGCAGCTCCAAGGTGTCTGCTTTTACTTCTTGTAAGATTTCATCCTGTGTAATGGATACTGTATTTTGCCATTGCACCTAGTACGGCATTGTTGTTTCTGCTGAGGAACCTCTTGTCTAATAGGGATATTTTATCCTTCCTCGTTCAACTTCAGTGTACCTGCTTTTATTTCTGCGTGGTGCTTCACCCATTACATTCGAGATAGTACTACCACTCATATAGCTCTATCTGCTAAGAGGTGTTCTCTGTGTGCGTGGTCATTTCTTGTACCACAAGCAACTTCAATGTATCTGGTTTTAGTTTTTGGACGTTTTCATCCAGTGTAATGCTTACTGGATTTTGCCATTCAAATTTCTACGACATTGCTCTTTCTGCTAGGCGGGGTATTATATGCTTCCTCGTTCAACTTCAGTGTACCAGCTTTTATTTCGTTGTTGTCTCTGAGCAGGTACAAGGGAGACTGTACTTCCACCGAGTTTCTTCTATCTCCTAGAGTTGTTCTAGTGAACGTGCTCATTTCTTTGACCACAAGCAACTTCTATGTATCTCGAGTTACTTCTTCGAGGATTTCATCCAGTGTAATTGGTACTGGATTTTGCTGTTGAACTTCCTACCGAATTGTTCGATCTGCTAAGATCGTTTTTGTCTGAACGGGGTATTTTATTTTTTCCCCTGTACCTTCAGTGTATCTGCTTTTATTTCAGCGTTGTTCTTCATCTTGTACAACGGAGACGGAGCTACCATTGACATTGCTTTAACTTCTTGGAAGATTTCATCGTAGGTAATGGATACTGTATTTTGCTGTTGAATCTCCTACGGCATTACTCTTTCTGCTGAGGACCCTCTTGTCTAATCGGGTTATTTTATTCTTCCTCGTTCAACTTCAGTGTACCTGCTTTTATTTCTGCGTGGTGCTTCGTCATGTACAACGGAGACTGAACTACCATTGACATTGTTCTATCTATTATCATTTGTTCGGTGTAAACCTGGGCATTTCTGCTTCGCCAAGTAACTTCAATGTATCTCCTTTCACTTCCTGGAGGTTTTCATAGAGTGTCATGGATTTTACTGTTGCAGTCCCTACTGCATTGCTCTTTCTACTAACAACCTTCTTGTCTAAGTTGGGTATTTTATTCTTCGTCTTTCAACTTCAGTGTACCAGCTTTTATTTCGTCGTGGTCCCTGAGCAGGTACAAGGGAGAGTGTGCTTCCACCGAGATTGTCTATCTCCTAGAGTTGTTCTTGTGAACGTGGTTATTTTCTTTGAACACCAGCAACTTCAATGTATCTCGTTACTTCGAGGATTTCATTCAGTGTAATTGTTACTGGATTTTGAAGTAGGGCTTCCTACGGAATTGTTCGATCTGCTAAGATCGTTTTTGTCTAAGCGGGGTATTATATTTCCACTCCCTGCACCTTCAGTATATCTGCTTCAGTGTACTTTGTTTTATATCTGCCTGGTCTGTGAGCAAGTACAATGGGGACCCTACTGCCACCGACAATGCTCTATCTGCTAGGAGTTGTTCGGTTAGCGTGGTCGTTCATTGTCCCCTAAGCAACTTCAAGGTGTCATCCTGGGTAATGGATACCGTATTTTGCCGTTGCACGTCTTACGGCATTGCTCTTTCTGCTGAGGACCCTATTATCTAATCGGGATATTTTATCCTTCCTCGTTCAACTTCAGTGTACCAGCTTTTATTTCGTCGTGGTCTCTGAGCAGGTACAAGGGAGACTGTACTTCGACCGAGTTTCTTCTATCTCCTAGAGTTGTTCTAGTGAACGTGCTCATTTCTTTGACCACAAGCAACTTCAATGTATCTCGTGTTACTTCTTCGAGGATTTCATCCAGTGTAATTGGTACTGGATTTTTGCCGTTGAGCTTTCTACGGAATTGTTCGATCTGCTAAGATCGTTTTTGTCTAAGCGGGGTATTTTATTTTTCTCCCTGTACCTTCAGTGTATCTGCTTTTATTTCAGCTGGTGCTTCATCTTGTACAAAGGAGACGGAGCTACCATTGACATTGCTCTATCTAGTATGATTTGTTCTGTGTAAACCTGGTCATTTCTTCTACCCTATGTAACTTCAATGTATCTCGTTTCACTCCTGGAGGTTTTCGTAGAGTTTCATTTATGCTGGATTTTGCCGGTGCACTCAATACGGCATTGCATTTCTGCTGGGAACCTTCTTGTCTTAGCGGGGCATTTTCTTCTTCCTCGTTCAAACTGGATTTTGCCGTTGAGCTTCCTACGGAATTGTTCGATCTGCTAAGATAGTTTTTGTCTAAGCGGGGTATTATATTCCCCCCCCCCCTGCACCTTTAGTGTATCTGCTTCAGTGTACCTGGTTTTATTTCTGCCTGGTCTGTGAGCAAGTACAATGGGGACCCCACTGCCACCGACAATGCTCTATCTGCTTGGACTTGTTCGGTTTCAACGTGGTCGGTCATTGTCCCCTAAGCAGCTTCAAGGTGTCTGCTTTTACTTCTTGGAAGATTTCATCCTGGGTAATGGATACTGTATTTTGCTGTTGAATCTCCTAGGGCATTACTCTTTCTGCTGAGGACTCTCTTGCCTAATCGGGTTATTTTATTCTCCCTCGTTCAACTTCCGTGTACCTGCTTTTATTTCTGCGTGGTGCTTCGTCAAGTACAACGGAGACTGAACTACCATTGACATTGTTCTATCTAGTATCATTTGTTCTGTGTAAACCTGGGCATTTGTGCTACCCCAAGTAACTTGAATGTATCTCGTTTCACTTCATGGATTGCTGTTGCAGTCCCTACGGCATTGCTCTTTCTGCTAACAACCTTCTGGTCTAAGCGGGGTATTTTATTCTTCCTCTTTCAACTTCAGTGTACCTGCTTTTATTTCGTCGTGGTGTCTGAGCATGTACAACGAACATCTGGTAGGAGTTGTTCGGTTAACGTGGTCGTTCATTGTCCCCTAAGCAGCTCCAAGGTGTCTGCTTTTACTTCTTGTAAGATTTCATCCTGTGTAATGGATACTGTATTTTGCCATTGCACCTAGTACGGCATTGTTGTTTCTGCTGAGGAACCTCTTGTCTAATAGGGATATTTTATCCTTCCTCGTTCAACTTCAGTGTACCTGCTTTTATTTCTGCGTGGTGCTTCACCCATTACATTCGAGATAGTACTACCACTCATATAGCTCTATCTGCTAAGAGGTGTTCTCTGTGTGCGTGGTCATTTCTTGTACCACAAGCAACTTCAATGTATCTGGTTTTAGTTTTTGGACGTTTTCATCCAGTGTAATGCTTACTGGATTTTGCCATTCAAATTTCTACGACATTGCTCTTTCTGCTAGGCGGGGTATTATATGCTTCCTCGTTCAACTTCAGTGTACCAGCTTTTATTTCGTTGTTGTCTCTGAGCAGGTACAAGGGAGACTGTACTTCCACCGAGTTTCTTCTATCTCCTAGAGTTGTTCTAGTGAACGTGCTCATTTCTTTGACCACAAGCAACTTCTATGTATCTCGAGTTACTTCTTCGAGGATTTCATCCAGTGTAATTGGTACTGGATTTTGCTGTTGAACTTCCTACCGAATTGTTCGATCTGCTAAGATCGTTTTTGTCTGAACGGGGTATTTTATTTTTTCCCCTGTACCTTCAGTGTATCTGCTTTTATTTCAGCGTTGTTCTTCATCTTGTACAACGGAGACGGAGCTACCATTGACATTGCTTTAACTTCTTGGAAGATTTCATCGTAGGTAATGGATACTGTATTTTGCTGTTGAATCTCCTACGGCATTACTCTTTCTGCTGAGGACCCTCTTGTCTAATCGGGTTATTTTATTCTTCCTCGTTCAACTTCAGTGTACCTGCTTTTATTTCTGCGTGGTGCTTCGTCATGTACAACGGAGACTGAACTACCATTGACATTGTTCTATCTATTATCATTTGTTCGGTGTAAACCTGGGCATTTCTGCTTCGCCAAGTAACTTCAATGTATCTCCTTTCACTTCCTGGAGGTTTTCATAGAGTGTCATGGATTTTACTGTTGCAGTCCCTACTGCATTGCTCTTTCTACTAACAACCTTCTTGTCTAAGTTGGGTATTTTATTCTTCGTCTTTCAACTTCAGTGTACCAGCTTTTATTTCGTCGTGGTCCCTGAGCAGGTACAAGGGAGAGTGTGCTTCCACCGAGATTGTCTATCTCCTAGAGTTGTTCTTGTGAACGTGGTCATTTTCTTTGAACACCAGCAACTTCAATGTATCTCGTTACTTCGAGGATTTCATTCAGTGTAATTGTTACTGGATTTTGAAGTAGGGCTTCCTACGGAATTGTTCGATCTGCTAAGATCGTTTTTGTCTAAGCGGGGTATTATATTTCCACTCCCTGCACCTTCAGTATATCTGCTTCAGTGTACTTTGTTTTATATCTGCCTGGTCTGTGAGCAAGTACAATGGGGACCCTACTGCCACCGACAATGCTCTATCTGCTAGGAGTTGTTCGGTTAGCGTGGTCGTTCATTGTCCCCTAAGCAACTTCAAGGTGTCATCCTGGGTAATGGATACCGTATTTTGCCGTTGCACGTCTTACGGCATTGCTCTTTCTGCTGAGGACCCTATTATCTAATCGGGATATTTTATCCTTCCTCGTTCAACTTCAGTGTACCAGCTTTTATTTCGTCGTGGTCTCTGAGCAGGTACAAGGGAGACTGTACTTCGACCGAGTTTCTTCTATCTCCTAGAGTTGTTCTAGTGAACGTGCTCATTTCTTTGACCACAAGCAACTTCAATGTATCTCGTGTTACTTCTTCGAGGATTTCATCCAGTGTAATTGGTACTGGATTTTTGCCGTTGAGCTTTCTACGGAATTGTTCGATCTGCTAAGATCGTTTTTGTCTAAGCGGGGTATTTTATTTTTCTCCCTGTACCTTCAGTGTATCTGCTTTTATTTCAGCTGGTGCTTCATCTTGTACAAAGGAGACGGAGCTACCATTGACATTGCTCTATCTAGTATGATTTGTTCTGTGTAAACCTGGTCATTTCTTCTACCCTATGTAACTTCAATGTATCTCGTTTCACTCCTGGAGGTTTTCGTAGAGTTTCATTTATGCTGGATTTTGCCGGTGCACTCAATACGGCATTGCATTTCTGCTGGGAACCTTCTTGTCTTAGCGGGGCATTTTCTTCTTCCTCGTTCAAACTGGATTTTGCCGTTGAGCTTCCTACGGAATTGTTCGATCTGCTAAGATAGTTTTTGTCTAAGCGGGGTATTATATTCCCCCCCCCCTGCACCTTTAGTGTATCTGCTTCAGTGTACCTGGTTTTATTTCTGCCTGGTCTGTGAGCAAGTACAATGGGGACCCCACTGCCACCGACAATGCTCTATCTGCTTGGACTTGTTCGGTTTCAACGTGGTCGGTCATTGTCCCCTAAGCAGCTTCAAGGTGTCTGCTTTTACTTCTTGGAAGATTTCATCCTGGGTAATGGATACTGTATTTTGCTGTTGAATCTCCTAGGGCATTACTCTTTCTGCTGAGGACTCTCTTGCCTAATCGGGTTATTTTATTCTCCCTCGTTCAACTTCCGTGTACCTGCTTTTATTTCTGCGTGGTGCTTCGTCAAGTACAACGGAGACTGAACTACCATTGACATTGTTCTATCTAGTATCATTTGTTCTGTGTAAACCTGGGCATTTGTGCTACCCCAAGTAACTTGAATGTATCTCGTTTCACTTCATGGATTGCTGTTGCAGTCCCTACGGCATTGCTCTTTCTGCTAACAACCTTCTGGTCTAAGCGGGGTATTTTATTCTTCCTCTTTCAACTTCAGTGTACCTGCTTTTATTTCGTCGTGGTGTCTGAGCATGTACAACGAACATCTGGTAGGAGTTGTTCGGTTAACGTGGTCGTTCATTGTCCCCTAAGCAGCTCCAAGGTGTCTGCTTTTACTTCTTGTAAGATTTCATCCTGTGTAATGGATACTGTATTTTGCCATTGCACCTAGTACGGCATTGTTGTTTCTGCTGAGGAACCTCTTGTCTAATAGGGATATTTTATCCTTCCTCGTTCAACTTCAGTGTACCTGCTTTTATTTCTGCGTGGTGCTTCACCCATTACATTCGAGATAGTACTACCACTCATATAGCTCTATCTGCTAAGAGGTGTTCTCTGTGTGCGTGGTCATTTCTTGTACCACAAGCAACTTCAATGTATCTGGTTTTAGTTTTTGGACGTTTTCATCCAGTGTAATGCTTACTGGATTTTGCCATTCAAATTTCTACGGCATTGCTCTTTCTGCTAGGCGGGGTATTATATGCTTCCTCGTTCAACTTCAGTGTACCAGCTTTTATTTCGTTGTTGTCTCTGAGCAGGTACAAGGGAGACTGTACTTCCACCGAGTTTGCTCTATCTCCTAGAGTTGTTCTAGTGAACGTGCTCATTTCTTTGACCACAAGCAACTTCAATGTATCTCGTGTTACTTCGAGTATTTCATCCAGTGTAATTGGTACTGGATTTTTGCCGTTGAACTTCCTACGGAATTGTTCGATCTGCTAAGATCGTTTTTGTCTAAGCGGGGTATTTTATTTTTCCCCCTGTACCTTCAGTGTATCTGCTTTTATTTCAGCGTTGTTCTTCATCTTGTACAACGGAGACGGAGCAACCATTGACATTGCTCTATCTAGTATGATTTGTTCCGGGTAAATGGTCATTTCTTCTACCACAAGTAACTTCAATGTATCTCGTTTCACTCCTGGAGGTTTTCATAGAGTGTCATGGATGCTGGATTTTGCCGGGGCAGTCAATACGGCATTGCTCTTTCTGCTGGGAACCTTCTTGTCTTAGCGGGGCATTTTCTTCTTCCTCGTTCAAACTGGATTTTGCCGTTGAGCTTCCTACGGAATTGTTCGATCTGCTAAGATCGTTTTTGTCTAAGCGGGTCATTATATTTCCACTCCCTGCACCTTCAGTATATCTGCTTCAGTGTACTTTGTTTTATATCTGCCTGGTCTGTGGGCAAGTACAATGGGGACCCTACTGCCACCGACAATGCTCTATCTGCTAGGAGTTGTTCGGTTAGCGTGGTCGTTCATTGTCCCCTAAGCAACTTCAAGGTGCCTGCTTTAACTTCTTGGAAGATTTCATCCTGGGGAATGGATACTGTATTTTGCCGTTGCACCTCTTGCGGCATTGCTCTTTCTGCTGAGGACCCTGTTATCTAATCGGGATATTTTATCCTTCCTCGTTCAACTTCAGTGTACCAGCTTTTATTTCGTCGTGGTCTCTGAGCAGGTACAAGGGAGACTGTACTTCGACCGAGTTTGCTCTATCTCCTAGAGTTGTTCTTGTGAACGTGCTCATTTCTTTGACCACAAGCAACTTCTATGTATCTCGTGTTACTTCTTCGAGGATTTCATCCAGTGTAATTGGTACTGGATTTTGCCGTTGAACTTCCTACGGAATTGTTCGATCTGCTAAGATCGTTTTTGTCTAAGCGGGGTATTGTATTTTTCCCCCTGTACCTTCAGTGTATCTGCTTTTATTTTAGCGTGGTGCTTCATCTTGTACAAGGGAGACGGAGCTACCATTGACATTGCTCTATCTAGTATGATTTGTTCTGTGTAAACCTGGTCATTTCTTCTACCACAAGTAACTTCAATGTATCTCGTTTCACTCCTGGAGGTTTTCATAGAGTGTCATGGATGCTGGATTTTGCCGGGGCAGTCAATACGGCATTGCTCTTTCTGCTGGGAACCTTCTTGTCTTAGCGGGGCATTTTCTTCTTCCTCGTTCAAACTGGATTTTGCCGTTGAGCTTCCTACGGAATTGTTCGATCTGCTAAGATCGTTTTTGTCTAAGCGGGCTATTATATTTCCCCCTCCTGCACCTTTAGTGTATCTGCTTCAGGGTACCTGGTTTTATTTCTGCCTGGTCTCTGAGCAAGTACAATGGGGACCCTACTGCCACCGACAATGCTCTATCTGCTAGGAGTGGTTCGGTTTTAACGTGGTCGTTCATTGTCCCCTAAGCAGCTTCAAGGTGTCTGCTTTAACTTCTTGGAAGATTTCATCCTGGGTAATGGATACTGTATTTTGCCGTTGCACCTCCTATGGCATTGCTCTTTCTGCTGAGGAACCTCTCCCTGAACCTTCAGTATATCTCCTTCAGTGTACTTTGTTTTATATGTGCCAGGTCTGTGAGCAAGTACAATGGGGACCATACTGCCACCGACCATGCTCTATCTGCTAGGAGTTGTTCGTTTAACGTGGTCGTTCATTGTCCCCCAAGGAACTTCAAGGTGTCTTGGAAGATTTCATCGTGGGTAATGGATACTGTATTTTTCCTAGGGTTAGGGTTAGGCTTAGGGTTAGGGTTAGGGTAATTAGTGTTAGGGTAAGGGTGAGGTTTAAGGTTAGGGTTAGGGTTACGGTTTGCTCTTTCTGCTGAGGAACTTCTTGTCTAATCGGGATATTTCATCCTTCCTCGTTCAACTTCAGTGTACCTAATTTTATTTCTGCGTGGTGCTTCATCGACTACAACCGAGACAGTACTACCACTCATATAGCTCTATATGCTAAGAGGTGTTCTGTGTATGCGTCGTCATTTCTTGTACCACAAGCAACTTCAATGTATCTGGTGTTAGTTCTTGGACGTTTTCTTCCAGTGTAATGCTTACTGGATTTTGCCATACAAATTTCTACGGCATTGCTCTTTCTGCTAAGCGGGGTATTAATTATATGCTTCCTCGTTCAACTTCAGTGTACCAGCTTTTATTTCGTCGTGGTTTCTGAGCAGGTACAAGGGAGACTGTACTTCCACCGAGTTTCTTCTATCTCCTAGAGTTGTTCTTGTGAACGTGCTCATTTCTTTGACCACAAGCAACTTCTATGTATCTCGAGTTACTTCTTCGAGGATTTCATCCAGTGTAATTGGTACTGGATTTGGCTGTTGAACTTCCTACCGAATTGTTCGATCTGCTAAGATCGTTTTTGTCTGAACGGGGTATTTTATTTTTTCCCCTGTACCTTCAGTGTATCTGCTTTTATTTCAGCGTTGTTCTTCATCTTGTACAACGGAGACGGAGCTACCATTGACATTGCTTTAACTTCTTGGAAGATTTCATCGTAGGTAATGGATACTGTATTTTGCTGTTGAATCTCCTACGGCATTACTCTTTCTGCTGAGGACCCTCTTGTCTAATCGGGTTATTTTATTCTTCCTCGTTCAACTTCAGTGTACCTGCTTTTATTTCTGCGTGGTGCTTCGTCATGTACAACGGAGACTGAACTACCATTGACATTGTTCTATCTATTATCATTTGTTCGGTGTAAACCTGGGCATTTCTGCTTCGCCAAGTAACTTCAATGTATCTCCTTTCACTTCCTGGAGGTTTTCATAGAGTGTCATGGATTTTACTGTTGCAGTCCCTACTGCATTGCTCTTTCTACTAACAACCTTCTTGTCTAAGTTGGGTATTTTATTCTTCGTCTTTCAACTTCAGTGTACCAGCTTTTATTTCGTCGTGGTCCCTGAGCAGGTACAAGGGAGAGTGTGCTTCCACCGAGATTGTCTATCTCCTAGAGTTGTTCTTGTGAACGTGGTCATTTTCTTTGAACACCAGCAACTTCAATGTATCTCGTTACTTCGAGGATTTCATTCAGTGTAATTGTTACTGGATTTTGAAGTAGGGCTTCCTACGGAATTGTTCGATCTGCTAAGATCGTTTTTGTCTAAGCGGGGTATTATATTTCCACTCCCTGCACCTTCAGTATATCTGCTTCAGTGTACTTTGTTTTATATCTGCCTGGTCTGTGAGCAAGTACAATGGGGACCCTACTGCCACCGACAATGCTCTATCTGCTAGGAGTTGTTCGGTTAGCGTGGTCGTTCATTGTCCCCTAAGCAACTTCAAGGTGTCATCCTGGGTAATGGATACCGTATTTTGCCGTTGCACGTCTTACGGCATTGCTCTTTCTGCTGAGGACCCTATTATCTAATCGGGATATTTTATCCTTCCTCGTTCAACTTCAGTGTACCAGCTTTTATTTCGTCGTGGTCTCTGAGCAGGTACAAGGGAGACTGTACTTCGACCGAGATTGCTCTATCTCCTAGAGTTGTTCTAGTGAACGTGCTCATTTCTTTGACCACAAGCAACTTCAATGTATCTCGTGTTACTTCTTCGAGGATTTCATCCAGTGTAATTGGTACTGGATTTTTGCCGTTGAGCTTTCTACGGAATTGTTCGATCTGCTAAGATCGTTTTTGTCTAAGCGGGGTATTTTATTTTTCTCCCTGTACCTTCAGTGTATCTGCTTTTATTTCAGCTGGTGCTTCATCTTGTACAAAGGAGACGGAGCTACCATTGACATTGCTCTATCTAGTATGATTTGTTCTGTGTAAACCTGGTCATTTCTTCTACCCTATGTAACTTCAATGTATCTCGTTTCACTCCTGGAGGTTTTCGTAGAGTTTCATTTATGCTGGATTTTGCCGGTGCACTCAATACGGCATTGCATTTCTGCTGGGAACCTTCTTGTCTTAGCGGGGCATTTTCTTCTTCCTCGTTCAAACTGGATTTTGCCGTTGAGCTTCCTACGGAATTGTTCGATCTGCTAAGATAGTTTTTGTCTAAGCGGGGTATTATATTCCCCCCCCCTGCACCTTTAGTGTATCTGCTTCAGTGTACCTGGTTTTATTTCTGCCTGGTCTGTGAGCAAGTACAATGGGGACCCCACTGCCACCGACAATGCTCTATCTGCTTGGACTTGTTCGGTTTCAACGTGGTCGGTCATTGTCCCCTAAGCAGCTTCAAGGTGTCTGCTTTTACTTCTTGGAAGATTTCATCCTGGGTAATGGATACTGTATTTTGCTGTTGAATCTCCTAGGGCATTACTCTTTCTGCTGAGGACTCTCTTGCCTAATCGGGTTATTTTATTCTCCCTCGTTCAACTTCCGTGTACCTGCTTTTATTTCTGCGTGGTGCTTCGTCAAGTACAACGGAGACTGAACTACCATTGACATTGTTCTATCTAGTATCATTTGTTCTGTGTAAACCTGGGCATTTGTGCTACCCCAAGTAACTTGAATGTATCTCGTTTCACTTCATGGATTGCTGTTGCAGTCCCTACGGCATTGCTCTTTCTGCTAACAACCTTCTGGTCTAAGCGGGGTATTTTATTCTTCCTCTTTCAACTTCAGTGTACCTGCTTTTATTTCGTCGTGGTGTCTGAGCATGTACAACGAACATCTGGTAGGAGTTGTTCGGTTAACGTGGTCGTTCATTGTCCCCTAAGCAGCTCCAAGGTGTCTGCTTTTACTTCTTGTAAGATTTCATCCTGTGTAATGGATACTGTATTTTGCCATTGCACCTAGTACGGCATTGTTGTTTCTGCATAGGAACCTCTTGTCTAATAGGGATATTTTATCCTTCCTCGTTCAACTTCAGTGTACCTGCTTTTATTTCTGCGTGGTGCTTCACCCATTACATTCGAGATAGTACTACCACTCATATAGCTCTATCTGCTAAGAGGTGTTCTCTGTGTGCGTGGTCATTTCTTGTACCACAAGCAACTTCAATGTATCTGGTTTTAGTTTTTGGACGTTTTCATCCAGTGTAATGCTTACTGGATTTTGCCATTCAAATTTCTACGGCATTGCTCTTTCTGCTAGGCGGGGTATTATATGCTTCCTCGTTCAACTTCAGTGTACCAGCTTTTATTTCGTTGTTGTCTCTGAGCAGGTACAAGGGAGACTGTACTTCCACCGAGTTTGCTCTATCTCCTAGAGTTGTTCTAGTGAACGTGCTCATTTCTTTGACCACAAGCAACTTCAATGTATCTCGTGTTACTTCGAGTATTTCATCCAGTGTAATTGGTACTGGATTTTTGCCGTTGAACTTCCTACGGAATTGTTCGATCTGCTAAGATCGTTTTTGTCTAAGCGGGGTATTTTATTTTTCCCCCTGTACCTTCAGTGTATCTGCTTTTATTTCAGCGTTGTTCTTCATCTTGTACAACGGAGACGGAGCAACCATTGACATTGCTCTATCTAGTATGATTTGTTCCGGGTAAATGGTCATTTCTTCTACCACAAGTAACTTCAATGTATCTCGTTTCACTCCTGGAGGTTTTCATAGAGTGTCATGGATGCTGGATTTTGCCGGGGCAGTCAATACGGCATTGCTCTTTCTGCTGGGAACCTTCTTGTCTTAGCGGGGCATTTTCTTCTTCCTCGTTCAAACTGGATTTTGCCGTTGAGCTTCCTACGGAATTGTTCGATCTGCTAAGATCGTTTTTGTCTAAGCGGGTCATTATATTTCCACTCCCTGCACCTTCAGTATATCTGCTTCAGTGTACTTTGTTTTATATCTGCCTGGTCTGTGGGCAAGTACAATGGGGACCCTACTGCCACCGACAATGCTCTATCTGCTAGGAGTTGTTCGGTTAGCGTGGTCGTTCATTGTCCCCTAAGCAACTTCAAGGTGCCTGCTTTAACTTCTTGGAAGATTTCATCCTGGGGAATGGATACTGTATTTTGCCGTTGCACCTCTTACGGCATTGCTCTTTCTGCTGAGGACCCTGTTATCTAATCGGGATATTTTATCCTTCCTCGTTCAACTTCAGTGTACCAGCTTTTATTTCGTCGTGGTCTCTGAGCAGGTACAAGGGAGACTGTACTTCGACCGAGTTTGCTCTATCTCCTAGAGTTGTTCTTGTGAACGTGCTCATTTCTTTGACCACAAGCAACTTCTATGTATCTCGTGTTACTTCTTCGAGGATTTCATCCAGTGTAATTGGTACTGGATTTTGCCGTTGAACTTCCTACGGAATTGTTCGATCTGCTAAGATCGTTTTTGTCTAAGCGGGGTATTGTATTTTTCCCCCTGTACCTTCAGTGTATCTGCTTTTATTTTAGCGTGGTGCTTCATCTTGTACAAGGGAGACGGAGCTACCATTGACATTGCTCTATCTAGTATGATTTGTTCTGTGTAAACCTGGTCATTTCTTCTACCACAAGTAACTTCAATGTATCTCGTTTCACTCCTGGAGGTTTTCATAGAGTGTCATGGATGCTGGATTTTGCCGGTGCACTCAATACGGCATTGCTCTTTCTGCTGGGAACCTTCTTGTCTTAGCGGGGCATTTTCTTCTTCCTCGTTCAAACTGGATTTTGCCGTTGAGCTTCCTACGGAATTGTTCGATCTGCTAAGATCGTTTTTGTCTAAGCGGGCTATTATATTTCCCCCTCCTGCACCTTTAGTGTATCTGCTTCAGGGTACCTGGTTTTATTTCTGCCTGGTCTCTGAGCAAGTACAATGGGGACCCTACTGCCACCGACAATGCTCTATCTGCTAGGAGTGGTTCGGTTTTAACGTGGTCGTTCATTGTCCCCTAAGCAGCTTCAAGGTGTCTGCTTTAACTTCTTGGAAGATTTCATCCTGGGTAATGGATACTGTATTTTGCCGTTGCACCTCCTATGGCATTGCTCTTTCTGCTGAGGAACCTCTCCCTGAACCTTCAGTATATCTCCTTCAGTGTACTTTGTTTTATATGTGCCAGGTCTGTGAGCAAGTACAATGGGGACCATACTGCCACCGACAATGCTCTATCTGCTAGGAGTTGTTCGTTTAACGTGGTCGTTCATTGTCCCCCAAGGAACTTCAAGGTGTCTTGGAAGATTTCATCGTGGGTAATGGATACTGTATTTTTCCTAGGGTTAGGGTTAGGCTTAGGGTTAGGGTTAGGGTAATTAGTGTTAGGGTAAGGGTGAGGTTTAAGGTTAGGGTTAGGGTTACGGTTTGCTCTTTCTGCTGAGGAACTTCTTGTCTAATCGGGATATTTCATCCTTCCTCGTTCAACTTCAGTGTACCTAATTTTATTTCTGCGTGGTGCTTCATCGACTACAACCGAGACAGTACTACCACTCATATAGCTCTATATGCTAAGAGGTGTTCTGTGTATGCGTCGTCATTTCTTGTACCACAAGCAACTTCAATGTATCTGGTGTTAGTTCTTGGACGTTTTCTTCCAGTGTAATGCTTACTGGATTTTGCCATACAAATTTCTACGGCATTGCTCTTTCTGCTAAGCGGGGTATTAATTATTTGTTCGATCTGCTAAGATCGTTTTTGTCTGAACGGGGTATTTTATTTTTTCCCCTGTACCTTCAGTGTATCTGCTTTTATTTCAGCGTGGTGCTTCATGTCGTACAACGGAGACGGAGCTACCATTGACATTGCTTTAACTTCTTGGAAGATTTCAGCGTAGGTAATGGATACTGTATTTTGCTGTTGAATCTCCTACGGCATTACTCTTTCTGCTGAGGACCCTCTTGTCTAATCGGGTTATTTTATTCTTCCTCGTTCAACTTCAGTGTACCTGCTTTTATTTCTGCGTGGTGCTTCGTCATGTACAACGGAGACTGAACTACCATTGACATTGTTCTATCTATTATCATTTGTTCGGTGTAAACCTGGGCATTTCTGCTTCGCCAAGTAACTTCAATGTATCTCCTTTCACTTCCTGGAGGTTTTCATAGAGTGTCATGGATTTTACTGTTGCAGTCCCTACTGCATTGCTCTTTCTACTAACAACCTTCTTGTCTAAGTTGGGTGTTTTATTCTTCGTCTTTCAACTTCAGTGTACCAGCTTTTATTTCGTCGTGGTCCCTGAGCAGGTACAAGGGAGAGTGTGCTTCCACCGAGATTGTCTATCTCCTAGAGTTGTTCTTGTGAACGTGGTCATTTTCTTTGAACACCAGCAATTTCAAAGTATCTCGTTACTTCGAGGATTTCATTCAGTGTAATTGTTACTGGATTTTGAAGTAGGGCTTCCTACGGAATTGTTCGATCTGCTAAGATCGTTTTTGTCTAAGCGGGGTATTATATTTCCACTCCCTGCACCTTCAGTATATCTGCTTCAGTGTACTTTGTTTTATATCTGCCTGGTCTGTGAGCAAGTACAATGGGGACCGTACTGCCACCGACAATGCTCTATCTGCTAGGAGTTGTTCGGTTAGCGTGGTCGTTCATTGTCCCCTAAGCAACTTCAAGGTGTCATCCTGGGTAATGGATACCGTATTTTGCCGTTGCACGTCTTACGGCATTGCTCTTTCTGCTGAGGACCCTATTATCTAATCGGGATATTTTATCCTTCCTCGTTCAACTTCAGTGTACCAGCTTTTATTTCGTCGTGGTCTCTGAGCAGGTACAAGGGAGACTGTACTTCGACCGAGATTGCTCTATCTCCTAGAGTTGTTCTAGTGAACGTGCTCATTTCTTTGACCACAAGCAACTTCAATGTATCTCGTGTTACTTCTTCGAGGATTTCATCCAGTGTAATTGGTACTGGATTTTGCCGTTGAGCTTTCTACGGAATTGTTCGATCTGCTAAGATCGTTTTTGTCTAAGCGGGGTATTTTATTTTTCTCCCTGTACCTTCAGTGTATCTGCTTTTATTTCAGCTGGTGCTTCATCTTGTACAAAGGAGACGGAGCTACCATTGACATTGCTCTATCTAGTATGATTTGTTCTGTGTAAACCTGGTCATTTCTTCTACCCTATGTAACTTCAATGTATCTCGTTTCACTCCTGGAGGTTTTCGTAGAGTTTCATTTATGCTGGATTTTGCCGGTGCACTCAATACGGCATTGCATTTCTGCTGGGAACCTTCTTGTCTTAGCGGGGCATTTTCTTCTTCCTCGTTCAAACTGGATTTTGCCGTTGAGCTTCCTACGGAATTGTTCGATCTGCTAAGATAGTTTTTGTCTAAGCGGGGTATTATATTCCCCCCCCCTGCACCTTTAGTGTATCTGCTTCAGTGTACCTGGTTTTATTTCTGCCTGGTCTGTGAGCAAGTACAATGGGGACCCCACTGCCACCGACAATGCTCTATCTGCTTGGACTTGTTCGGTTTCAACGTGGTCGGTCATTGTCCCCTAAGCAGCTTCAAGGTGTCTGCTTTTACTTCTTGGAAGATTTCATCCTGGGTAATGGATACTGTATTTTGCTGTTGAATCTCCTAGGGCATTACTCTTTCTGCTGAGGACTCTCTTGCCTAATCGGGTTATTTTATTCTCCCTCGTTCAACTTCCGTGTACCTGCTTTTATTTCTGCGTGGTGCTTCGTCAAGTACAACGGAGACTGAACTACCATTGACATTGTTCTATCTAGTATCATTTGTTCTGTGTAAACCTGGGCATTTGTGCTACCCCAAGTAACTTGAATGTATCTCGTTTCACTTCATGGATTGCTGTTGCAGTCCCTACGGCATTGCTCTTTCTGCTAACAACCTTCTGGTCTAAGCGGGGTATTTTATTCTTCCTCTTTCAACTTCAGTGTACCTGCTTTTATTTCGTCGTGGTGTCTGAGCATGTACAACGAACATCTGGTAGGAGTTGTTCGGTTAACGTGGTCGTTCATTGTCCCCTAAGCAGCTCCAAGGTGTCTGCTTTTACTTCTTGTAAGATTTCATCCTGTGTAATGGATACTGTATTTTGCCATTGCACCTAGTACGGCATTGTTGTTTCTGCTGAGGAACCTCTTGTCTAATAGGGATATTTTATCCTTCCTCGTTCAACTTCAGTGTACCTGCTTTTATTTCTGCGTGGTGCTTCACCCATTACATTCGAGATAGTACTACCACACTCATATAGCTCTATCTGCTAAGAGGTGTTCTCTGTGTGCGTGGTCATTTCTTGTACCACAAGCAACTTCAATGTATCTGGTTTTAGTTTTTGGACGTTTTCATCCAGTGTAATGCTTACTGGATTTTGCCATTCAAATTTCTACGGCATTGCTCTTTCTGCTAGGCGGGGTATTATATGCTTCCTCGTTCAACTTCAGTGTACCAGCTTTTATTTCGTTGTTGTCTCTGAGCAGGTACAAGGGAGACTGTACTTCCACCGAGTTTGCTCTATCTCCTAGAGTTGTTCTAGTGAACGTGCTCATTTCTTTGACCACAAGCAACTTCAATGTATCTCGTGTTACTTCGAGTATTTCATCCAGTGTAATTGGTACTGGATTTTTGCCGTTGAACTTCCTACGGAATTGTTCGATCTGCTAAGATCGTTTTTGTCTAAGCGGGGTATTTTATTTTTCCCCCTGTACCTTCAGTGTATCTGCTTTTATTTCAGCGTTGTTCTTCATCTTGTACAACGGAGACGGAGCAACCATTGACATTGCTCTATCTAGTATGATTTGTTCCGGGTAAATGGTCATTTCTTCTACCACAAGTAACTTCAATGTATCTCGTTTCACTCCTGGAGGTTTTCATAGAGTGTCATGGATGCTGGATTTTGCCGGGGCAGTCAATACGGCATTGCTCTTTCTGCTGGGAACCTTCTTGTCTTAGCGGGGCATTTTCTTCTTCCTCGTTCAAACTGGATTTTGCCGTTGAGCTTCCTACGGAATTGTTCGATCTGCTAAGATCGTTTTTGTCTAAGCGGGTCATTATATTTCCACTCCCTGCACCTTCAGTATATCTGCTTCAGTGTACTTTGTTTTATATCTGCCTGGTCTGTGGGCAAGTACAATGGGGACCCTACTGCCACCGACAATGCTCTATCTGCTAGGAGTTGTTCGGTTAGCGTGGTCGTTCATTGTCCCCTAAGCAACTTCAAGGTGCCTGCTTTAACTTCTTGGAAGATTTCATCCTGGGGAATGGATACTGTATTTTGCTGTTGAATCTCCTACGGCATTACTCTTTCTGCTGAGGACCCTCTTGTCTAATCGGGTTATTTTATTCTTCCTCGTTCAACTTCAGTGTACCTGCTTTTATTTCTGCGTGGTGCTTCGTCATGTACAACGGAGACTGAACTACCATTGACATTGTTCTATCTATTATCATTTGTTCGGTGTAAACCTGGGCATTTCTGCTTCGCCAAGTAACTTCAATGTATCTCCTTTCACTTCCTGGAGGTTTTCATAGAGTGTCATGGATTTTACTGTTGCAGTCCCTACTGCATTGCTCTTTCTACTAACAACCTTCTTGTCTAAGTTGGGTGTTTTATTCTTCGTCTTTCAACTTCAGTGTACCAGCTTTTATTTCGTCGTGGTCCCTGAGCAGGTACAAGGGAGAGTGTGCTTCCACCGAGATTGTCTATCTCCTAGAGTTGTTCTTGTGAACGTGGTCATTTTCTTTGAACACCAGCAATTTCAAAGTATCTCGTTACTTCGAGGATTTCATTCAGTGTAATTGTTACTGGATTTTGAAGTAGGGCTTCCTACGGAATTGTTCGATCTGCTAAGATCGTTTTTGTCTAAGCGGGGTATTATATTTCCACTCCCTGCACCTTCAGTGTATCTGCTTCAGTGTACTTTGTTTTATATCTGCCTGGTCTGTGAGCAAGTACAATGGGGACCGTACTGCCACCGACAATGCTCTATCTGCTAGGAGTTGTTCGGTTAGCGTGGTCGTTCATTGTCCCCTAAGCAACTTCAAGGTGTCATCCTGGGTAATGGATACCGTATTTTGCCGTTGCACGTCTTACGGCATTGCTCTTTCTGCTGAGGACCCTATTATCTAATCGGGATATTTTATCCTTCCTCGTTCAACTTCAGTGTACCAGCTTTTATTTCGTCGTGGTCTCTGAGCAGGTACAAGGGAGACTGTACTTCGACCGAGATTGCTCTATCTCCTAGAGTTGTTCTAGTGAACGTGCTCATTTCTTTGACCACAAGCAACTTCAATGTATCTCGTGTTACTTCTTCGAGGATTTCATCCAGTGTAATTGGTACTGGATTTTGCCGTTGAGCTTTCTACGGAATTGTTCGATCTGCTAAGATCGTTTTTGTCTAAGCGGGGTATTTTATTTTTCTCCCTGTACCTTCAGTGTATCTGCTTTTATTTCAGCTGGTGCTTCATCTTGTACAAAGGAGACGGAGCTACCATTGACATTGCTCTATCTAGTATGATTTGTTCTGTGTAAACCTGGTCATTTCTTCTACCCTATGTAACTTCAATGTATCTCGTTTCACTCCTGGAGGTTTTCGTAGAGTTTCATTTATGCTGGATTTTGCCGGTGCACTCAATACGGCATTGCATTTCTGCTGGGAACCTTCTTGTCTTAGCGGGGCATTTTCTTCTTCCTCGTTCAAACTGGATTTTGCCGTTGAGCTTCCTACGGAATTGTTCGATCTGCTAAGATAGTTTTTGTCTAAGCGGGGTATTATATTCCCCCCCCCTGCACCTTTAGTGTATCTGCTTCAGTGTACCTGGTTTTATTTCTGCCTGGTCTGTGAGCAAGTACAATGGGGACCCCACTGCCACCGACAATGCTCTATCTGCTTGGACTTGTTCGGTTTCAACGTGGTCGGTCATTGTCCCCTAAGCAGCTTCAAGGTGTCTGCTTTTACTTCTTGGAAGATTTCATCCTGGGTAATGGATACTGTATTTTGCTGTTGAATCTCCTAGGGCATTACTCTTTCTGCTGAGGACTCTCTTGCCTAATCGGGTTATTTTATTCTCCCTCGTTCAACTTCCGTGTACCTGCTTTTATTTCTGCGTGGTGCTTCGTCAAGTACAACGGAGACTGAACTACCATTGACATTGTTCTATCTAGTATCATTTGTTCTGTGTAAACCTGGGCATTTGTGCTACCCCAAGTAACTTGAATGTATCTCGTTTCACTTCATGGATTGCTGTTGCAGTCCCTACGGCATTGCTCTTTCTGCTAACAACCTTCTGGTCTAAGCGGGGTATTTTATTCTTCCTCTTTCAACTTCAGTGTACCTGCTTTTATTTCGTCGTGGTGTCTGAGCATGTACAACGAACATCTGGTAGGAGTTGTTCGGTTAACGTGGTCGTTCATTGTCCCCTAAGCAGCTCCAAGGTGTCTGCTTTTACTTCTTGTAAGATTTCATCCTGTGTAATGGATACTGTATTTTGCCATTGCACCTAGTACGGCATTGTTGTTTCTGCTGAGGAACCTCTTGTCTAATAGGGATATTTTATCCTTCCTCGTTCAACTTCAGTGTACCTGCTTTTATTTCTGCGTGGTGCTTCACCCATTACATTCGAGATAGTACTACCACACTCATATAGCTCTATCTGCTAAGAGGTGTTCTCTGTGTGCGTGGTCATTTCTTGTACCACAAGCAACTTCAATGTATCTGGTTTTAGTTTTTGGACGTTTTCATCCAGTGTAATGCTTACTGGATTTTGCCATTCAAATTTCTACGGCATTGCTCTTTCTGCTAGGCGGGGTATTATATGCTTCCTCGTTCAACTTCAGTGTACCAGCTTTTATTTCGTTGTTGTCTCTGAGCAGGTACAAGGGAGACTGTACTTCCACCGAGTTTGCTCTATCTCCTAGAGTTGTTCTAGTGAACGTGCTCATTTCTTTGACCACAAGCAACTTCAATGTATCTCGTGTTACTTCGAGTATTTCATCCAGTGTAATTGGTACTGGATTTTTGCCGTTGAACTTCCTACGGAATTGTTCGATCTGCTAAGATCGTTTTTGTCTAAGCGGGGTATTTTATTTTTCCCCCTGTACCTTCAGTGTATCTGCTTTTATTTCAGCGTTGTTCTTCATCTTGTACAACGGAGACGGAGCAACCATTGACATTGCTCTATCTAGTATGATTTGTTCCGGGTAAATGGTCATTTCTTCTACCACAAGTAACTTCAATGTATCTCGTTTCACTCCTGGAGGTTTTCATAGAGTGTCATGGATGCTGGATTTTGCCGGGGCAGTCAATACGGCATTGCTCTTTCTGCTGGGAACCTTCTTGTCTTAGCGGGGCATTTTCTTCTTCCTCGTTCAAACTGGATTTTGCCGTTGAGCTTCCTACGGAATTGTTCGATCTGCTAAGATCGTTTTTGTCTAAGCGGGTCATTATATTTCCACTCCCTGCACCTTCAGTATATCTGCTTCAGTGTACTTTGTTTTATATCTGCCTGGTCTGTGGGCAAGTACAATGGGGACCCTACTGCCACCGACAATGCTCTATCTGCTAGGAGTTGTTCGGTTAGCGTGGTCGTTCATTGTCCCCTAAGCAACTTCAAGGTGCCTGCTTTAACTTCTTGGAAGATTTCATCCTGGGGAATGGATACTGTATTTTGCCGTTGCACCTCTTACGGCATTGCTCTTTCTGCTGAGGACCCTGTTATCTAATCGGGATATTTTATCCTTCCTCGTTCAACTTCAGTGTACCAGCTTTTATTTCGTCGTGGTCTCTGAGCAGGTACAAGGGAGACTGTACTTCGACCGAGTTTGCTCTATCTCCTAGAGTTGTTCTTGTGAACGTGCTCATTTCTTTGACCACAAGCAACTTCTATGTATCTCGTGTTACTTCTTCGAGGATTTCATCCAGTGTAATTGGTACTGGATTTTGCCGTTGAACTTCCTACGGAATTGTTCGATCTGCTAAGATCGTTTTTGTCTAAGCGGGGTATTGTATTTTTCCCCCTGTACCTTCAGTGTATCTGCTTTTATTTTAGCGTGGTGCTTCATCTTGTACAAGGGAGACGGAGCTACCATTGACATTGCTCTATCTAGTATGATTTGTTCTGTGTAAACCTGGTCATTTCTTCTACCACAAGTAACTTCAATGTATCTCGTTTCACTCCTGGAGGTTTTCATAGAGTGTCATGGATGCTGGATTTTGCCGGTGCACTCAATACGGCATTGCTCTTTCTGCTGGGAACCTTCTTGTCTTAGCGGGGCATTTTCTTCTTCCTCGTTCAAACTGGATTTTGCCGTTGAGCTTCCTACGGAATTGTTCGATCTGCTAAGATCGTTTTTGTCTAAGCGGGCTATTATATTTCCCCCTCCTGCACCTTTAGTGTATCTGCTTCAGGGTACCTGGTTTTATTTCTGCCTGGTCTCTGAGCAAGTACAATGGGGACCCTACTGCCACCGACAATGCTCTATCTGCTAGGAGTGGTTCGGTTTTAACGTGGTCGTTCATTGTCCCCTAAGCAGCTTCAAGGTGTCTGCTTTAACTTCTTGGAAGATTTCATCCTGGGTAATGGATACTGTATTTTGCCGTTGCACCTCCTATGGCATTGCTCTTTCTGCTGAGGAACCTCTCCCTGAACCTTCAGTATATCTCCTTCAGTGTACTTTGTTTTATATGTGCCAGGTCTGTGAGCAAGTACAATGGGGACCATACTGCCACCGACAATGCTCTATCTGCTAGGAGTTGTTCGTTTAACGTGGTCGTTCATTGTCCCCCAAGGAACTTCAAGGTGTCTTGGAAGATTTCATCGTGGGTAATGGATACTGTATTTTTCCTAGGGTTAGGGTTAGGCTTAGGGTTAGGGTTAGGGTAATTAGTGTTAGGGTAAGGGTGAGGTTTAAGGTTAGGGTTAGGGTTACGGTTTGCTCTTTCTGCTGAGGAACTTCTTGTCTAATCGGGATATTTCATCCTTCCTCGTTCAACTTCAGTGTACCTAATTTTATTTCTGCGTGGTGCTTCATCGACTACAACCGAGACAGTACTACCACTCATATAGCTCTATATGCTAAGAGGTGTTCTGTGTATGCGTCGTCATTTCTTGTACCACAAGCAACTTCAATGTATCTGGTGTTAGTTCTTGGACGTTTTCTTCCAGTGTAATGCTTACTGGATTTTGCCATACAAATTTCTACGGCATTGCTCTTTCTGCTAAGCGGGGTATTAATTATATGCTTCCTCGTTCAACTTCAGTGTACCAGCTTTTATTTCGTCGTGGTTTCTGAGCAGGTACAAGGGAGACTGTACTTCCACCGAGTTTCTTCTATCTCCTAGAGTTGTTCTTGTGAACGTGCTCATTTCTTTGACCACAAGCAACTTCTATGTATCTCGAGTTACTTCTTCGAGGATTTCATCCAGTGTAATTGGTACTGGATTTTGCTGTTGAACTTCCTACCGAATTGTTCGATCTGCTAAGATCGTTTTTGTCTGAACGGGGTATTTTATTTTTTCCCCTGTACCTTCAGTGTATCTGCTTTTATTTCAGCGTGGTGCTTCATGTCGTACAACGGAGACGGAGCTACCATTGACATTGCTTTAACTTCTTGGAAGATTTCATCGTAGGTAATGGATACTGTATTTTGCTGTTGAATCTCCTACGGCATTACTCTTTCTGCTGAGGACCCTCTTGTCTAATCGGGTTATTTTATTCTTCCTCGTTCAACTTCAGTGTACCTGCTTTTATTTCTGCGTGGTGCTTCGTCATGTACAACGGAGACTGAACTACCATTGACATTGTTCTATCTATTATCATTTGTTCGGTGTAAACCTGGGCATTTCTGCTTCGCCAAGTAACTTCAATGTATCTCCTTTCACTTCCTGGAGGTTTTCATAGAGTGTCATGGATTTTACTGTTGCAGTCCCTACTGCATTGCTCTTTCTACTAACAACCTTCTTGTCTAAGTTGGGTGTTTTATTCTTCGTCTTTCAACTTCAGTGTACCAGCTTTTATTTCGTCGTGGTCCCTGAGCAGGTACAAGGGAGAGTGTGCTTCCACCGAGATTGTCTATCTCCTAGAGTTGTTCTTGTGAACGTGGTCATTTTCTTTGAACACCAGCAATTTCAAAGTATCTCGTTACTTCGAGGATTTCATTCAGTGTAATTGTTACTGGATTTTGAAGTAGGGCTTCCTACGGAATTGTTCGATCTGCTAAGATCGTTTTTGTCTAAGCGGGGTATTATATTTCCACTCCCTGCACCTTCGGTATATCTGCTTCAGTGTACTTTGTTTTATATCTGCCTGGTCTGTGAGCAAGTACAATGGGGACCGTACTGCCACCGACAATGCTCTATCTGCTAGGAGTTGTTCGGTTAGCGTGGTCGTTCATTGTCCCCTAAGCAACTTCAAGGTGTCATCCTGGGTAATGGATACCGTATTTTGCCGTTGCACGTCTTACGGCATTGCTCTTTCTGCTGAGGACCCTATTATCTAATCGGGATATTTTATCCTTCCTCGTTCAACTTCAGTGTACCAGCTTTTATTTCGTCGTGGTCTCTGAGCAGGTACAAGGGAGACTGTACTTCGACCGAGATTGCTCTATCTCCTAGAGTTGTTCTAGTGAACGTGCTCATTTCTTTGACCACAAGCAACTTCAATGTATCTCGTGTTACTTCTTCGAGGATTTCATCCAGTGTAATTGGTACTGGATTTTGCCGTTGAGCTTTCTACGGAATTGTTCGATCTGCTAAGATCGTTTTTGTCTAAGCGGGGTATTTTATTTTTCTCCCTGTACCTTCAGTGTATCTGCTTTTATTTCAGCTGGTGCTTCATCTTGTACAAAGGAGACGGAGCTACCATTGACATTGCTCTATCTAGTATGATTTGTTCTGTGTAAACCTGGTCATTTCTTCTACCCTATGTAACTTCAATGTATCTCGTTTCACTCCTGGAGGTTTTCGTAGAGTTTCATTTATGCTGGATTTTGCCGGTGCACTCAATACGGCATTGCATTTCTGCTGGGAACCTTCTTGTCTTAGCGGGGCATTTTCTTCTTCCTCGTTCAAACTGGATTTTGCCGTTGAGCTTCCTACGGAATTGTTCGATCTGCTAAGATAGTTTTTGTCTAAGCGGGGTATTATATTCCCCCCCCCTGCACCTTTAGTGTATCTGCTTCAGTGTACCTGGTTTTATTTCTGCCTGGTCTGTGAGCAAGTACAATGGGGACCCCACTGCCACCGACAATGCTCTATCTGCTTGGACTTGTTCGGTTTCAACGTGGTCGGTCATTGTCCCCTAAGCAGCTTCAAGGTGTCTGCTTTTACTTCTTGGAAGATTTCATCCTGGGTAATGGATACTGTATTTTGCTGTTGAATCTCCTAGGGCATTACTCTTTCTGCTGAGGACTCTCTTGCCTAATCGGGTTATTTTATTCTCCCTCGTTCAACTTCCGTGTACCTGCTTTTATTTCTGCGTGGTGCTTCGTCAAGTACAACGGAGACTGAACTACCATTGACATTGTTCTATCTAGTATCATTTGTTCTGTGTAAACCTGGGCATTTGTGCTACCCCAAGTAACTTGAATGTATCTCGTTTCACTTCATGGATTGCTGTTGCAGTCCCTACGGCATTGCTCTTTCTGCTAACAACCTTCTGGTCTAAGCGGGGTATTTTATTCTTCCTCTTTCAACTTCAGTGTACCTGCTTTTATTTCGTCGTGGTGTCTGAGCATGTACAACGAACATCTGGTAGGAGTTGTTCGGTTAACGTGGTCGTTCATTGTCCCCTAAGCAGCTCCAAGGTGTCTGCTTTTACTTCTTGTAAGATTTCATCCTGTGTAATGGATACTGTATTTTGCCATTGCACCTAGTACGGCATTGTTGTTTCTGCTGAGGAACCTCTTGTCTAATAGGGATATTTTATCCTTCCTCGTTCAACTTCAGTGTACCTGCTTTTATTTCTGCGTGGTGCTTCACCCATTACATTCGAGATAGTACTACCACTCATATAGCTCTATCTGCTAAGAGGTGTTCTCTGTGTGCGTGGTCATTTCTTGTACCACAAGCAACTTCAATGTATCTGGTTTTAGTTTTTGGACGTTTTCATCCAGTGTAATGCTTACTGGATTTTGCCATTCAAATTTCTACGGCATTGCTCTTTCTGCTAGGCGGGGTATTATATGCTTCCTCGTTCAACTTCAGTGTACCAGCTTTTATTTCGTTGTTGTCTCTGAGCAGGTACAAGGGAGACTGTACTTCCACCGAGTTTGCTCTATCTCCTAGAGTTGTTCTAGTGAACGTGCTCATTTCTTTGACCACGAGCAACTTCAATGTATCTCGTGTTACTTCGAGTATTTCATCCAGTGTAATTGGTACTGGATTTTTGCCGTTGAACTTCCTACGGAATTGTTCGATCTGCTAAGATCGTTTTTGTCTAAGCGGGGTATTTTATTTTTCCCCCTGTACCTTCAGTGTATCTGCTTTTATTTCAGCGTTGTT
>JANJXV010000159.1:1922497-2176425 GCA_024803745.1 Megascapheus bottae | reverse complement strand
CCATTCTGTGACTTCACACACCTCCATTCTATGACTTCACACACCTTCATTCTTACTTCACAAACATACATTCTATGACTTCACACACCTCCATTCTATGACTTCACAAACCTCCATTCGGTGACTTCACACATCTCCATTCTGACTTCACACACCTCCATTCTATGACTTCACACACCTCCATTCTATGACTTCACACACTTCCATTCTTTGACTTCACACACCTCCATTCTGTGTTCACACACCTCAATTCTGTGACTTCACACACCTCCATTCTGACTTCACACACCTCCATTCTATGACTTCACACACCTGCATTCTATGACTTCACACACCTCCATTCTTTGACTTCACACACCTGAATTCTGAGTTGACACACCTCCATTCTGTGACTTCACACACCTCCATTCTGACTTCACACAGCTCCATTCTATGAATTTGCACACCTCCATTCTTTGACGTCACACACCTCCATTCTATGACTTCACACACCTATATTATTACATTACAAACATCCATTCTATAACTTCACACAACTTCATTCTATGACTTTACACACCTCCATTCTGTGATTTCACATACCTCCATTCTATGATTTCACACACCTCCATTCTGTGACTTCACACACCTCCATTCTATGGCTTCACACACTTCCATTCTGTGACTTCACACACCTCCATTCTATGAGTTCAAACACCTCCATTCTGACTTCACACACCTCCATTCTATGACTTCACACACCTCCATTCTGAATTCACACAGGTCCATTCTGTGACTTCACAAAACTCCATTCTATGATTTCACACACCTCCATACTATGACTTCACACAACTCCATCTATGACTTCACACACCTCCATTCGGACTTCACACACCTCCATTCTATGACTTCACAGACCTCGAATCTGTGACTTCACTCAACTGCACTCTATGAATTCATACTCCTCCATTCTATGATTTCCCACACCTTCTTTCTATGAATTCACCCACCTCCAATCTATGACTACACACCTCCATTCTGACTTCACACACCTCCATTCTGTGACTTCACACACCTCTATTCTATGAGTTCACACACCTACATTTTTACTTCAGAAACATCCATTCTATGACTTCACATACCTCCATTCTATGACTTCACAAACCTCCATTCGGTGACTTCACATATCTCCATTCTGACTTCACACACCTCCATTGTATGACTTCACACACTTCCATTCTATGACTTCACACACCTCCATTCTGTGACTTTACAAACCTCCATTCTGACTTCACACACCTCCATTCTGTGACTTCACACACCTCCATTGTGTGACTTCACACACTTCCATTCCATGACTTCACACACCTGCATTCTATGACTTCACACACTCCATTCTATGACTTCACACACCTGAATTCTGAGTTGACACACCTCCATTCTGTGACTTCACACACCTCCATTCTATGACTTCACACACTTCCATTCAATGACTTCACACAGCTCCATTCTATGACTTCACACACCTCCATTCTAGGACTTCACACATCTTCTTTCTGTAACTTCCCACACTTCCAATGTTTGACTTCACAAACCTCCATTCCATGACTTCACACACCTCCATTCTATGAGTTCACACACCTCCATTCTTTGACTTCACACACCTCCATTTTGACTTCACACACCTACATTCTGTGACATCACACACCTCCATTTGTGACTTCACACACGACCATTTTGATTTCACACACCTCCATTCTGTGACTTCACACACCTCCATTCTTTGACTTCACACACCTCCGTTTTGACTTCACACACTTCAATTCTGTGACTTCACACACCTCCATTCTGTGACTTCACACACCACCCTTGTTTGCCTTCACACACCTCCATTGTTTGACTTCACACACCTCCATTCCACGACTTCACACACCTCCATTCTATTAGTTCACACACATCCATTCTATGAGTTCACGCACCACAATTTTGTCTTCACACACCTCCATTCTATGACTTCGGAAACCTCCATTCTGTGACTTCACACACCTCCATTCGGAGTTCACCCACCACCATTCGGTGACTTCACACACCTCCATTCTCGACTTCACACACCTCCATTCTGTGACTTCACACACCTCCATTCTGTGACTTCACACACCTCCATTCTGTGACTTCACACACCTCCATTCTATGATTTCACACCTCCATTTTGACTTCACACACCTAAAATATATGACTTCATACTCGTCCATTCTGTGATTTCGCACACCTCCATTCTATGACATCACACACTTCCATTCTGTGACTTCACCCACCTCCATTCTGTGACTTCACACACCTCCATTCTCCGACTTCACACCCCTCCAATTTGACTTCACATACCTCCATTCTATGACTTCACAAACCTCCATTCGGTGACTTCACATACCTCCATTCTATGACTTCATACACCTCCATTCTGTGACTTCACAGACCTCCATTCTATGACTTCACACACCTTAATTTTTCCTTCAGAAACATCCATTCTATGACCTCACACACCTCCATTCTATGACTTCACAAACCTCCATTCTGTGACTTCACACACCTCCATTCTGAGTTCACACAACTCCATTCGGTGACTTCACACATCTCCATTCTGACTTCACACACCTCCATTCTATGACTTCACACACTTCCATTCTATGACTTCACACACCTCCATTCTGTGACTTCACAAACCTTCATTCTGAGTTCACACAGCTCCATTCTGTGACTTCACACACCTCCATTCAGGGACTTCACACACCTCCATTGTGTGACTTCACACACTTCCATTCTATGACTTCACACACCTCCATTTTATAACTTCACACACCTCCATTCTGTGACTTCACACCCCTCCATTCTGACTTCACACACCTCCATTCTATGACTTCACACACCTGCATTCTATGACTTCACACACCTCCATTCTTTGACTTCACACACCTGAATTCTGAGTTGACACACCTCCATTCTGTGACTTCACACACCTCCATTCTGACTTCACACAGCTCCATTCTATGAATTTGCACACCTCCATTCTTTGACGTCACACACCTCCAATGTATGAAGTCACACACCTATATTATTACATTACAAACATCCATTCTATAACTTCACACAACTTCATTCTATGACTTTACACACCTCCATTCTGTGACTTCACATACCTCCATTCTATGATTTCACACACCTCCATTCTGTGACTTCACACACCTCCATTCTATGACTTCACACACTTCCATTCTGTGACTTCACATACCTCCATTCTATGAGTTCAAACACCTCCATTCTGACTTCACACACCTCCATTCTATGACTTCACACACCTCCATTCTGAATTCACACAGCTCCATTCTGTGACTTCACAAAACTCCATTCTATGATTTCACACACCTCCATACTATGACTTCACACAACTCCATCTATGACTTCACACACCTCCATTCTGACTTCACACACCTCCATTCTATGACTTCACAAACCTCGAATATGTGACTTCACTCACCTGCACTCTATGACTTCATACTCCTCCATTCTATGACTTCCCACACCTTCTTTCTATGACTTCACCCACCTCCAATCTATGACTACACACCTCCATTCTGACCTCACACACCTCAATTCTGTGACTTCACACACCTCCATTCTATGACTTCACATACCTTCATTTTTTCTTCAGAAACATCCATTCTATGACTTCACACACCTCCATTCTAGGACTTCACACATCTTCTTTCTGTAACTTCCCACACTTCCAATGTTTGACTTCACAAACCTCCATTCCATGACTTCACACACCTCCATTCTATGAGTTCACACACCTCCATTCTTTGACTTCACACACCTCCATTTTGACTTCACACACCTACATTCTGTGACTTCACACACCTCCATTTGTGACTTCACACACGACCATTTTGATTTCACACACCTCCATTCTGTGACTTCACACACCTCCATTCTGTGACTTCACACTCCTCCATTTTGACTTCACACACTTCCATTCTGTGACTTCACACACCTCCATTCTGTGACTTCACAGACCTCGAATCTGTGACTTCACTCACCTGCACTCTATGACTTCATACTCCTCCATTCTATGACTTCCCACACCTTCTTTCTATGACTTCACCCACCTCCAATCTATGACTACACACCTCCATTCTGACTTCACACACCTCCATTCTGTGACTTCACACACCTCCATTCTATGACTTCACATACCTCCATTCTATGACTTCACAAACCTCCATTCGGTGACTTCACATATCTCCATTCTGACTTCACACACCTCCATTCTGTGACTTTACACACCTCCATTCTGAGTTCACACACCTCCATTCTGTGACGTCACACACCTCCATTCTGTGACTTCACACAACTCCATTCTATGATTTCACACACCTCCATTCTATGACTTCACCCACCTCCATTCTATGACTTCATACCTCCATATTGACTTCACACACCTCCATTCTGTGACTTCACACACCTTCATTTTATGACTTCACACACCTCCATTCTATGACTTCACACACCTCAAGTCTATGACTGCACACACCTCCATTCTGTGACTTCACACACCTCCATTCTATGACTTCACACACCTTCATTCTTACTTCACAAACATACATTCTATGACTTCACACACCTCCATTCTATGACTTCACAAACCTCCATTCGGTGACTTCACACATCTCCATTCTGACTTCACACACCTCCATTCTGTGTTCACACACCTCAATTCTGTGACTTCACACACCTCCATTCTGACTTCACACACCTCCATTCTCTGACTTCACACACCTCCATTCTTTGACTTCACACACCTAAATTCTGAGTTGACACACCTCCATTCTGTGACTTCACACACCTCCATTCTGACTTCACACAGCTCCATTCTATGAATTTGCACACCTCCATTCTTTGACGTCACACACCTCCATTCTATGACTTCACACACCTATATTATTACATTACAAACATCCATTCTATAACTTCACACAACTTCATTCTATGACTTTACACACCTCCATTCTGTGATTTCACACACCTCCATTCTATGATTTCACACACCTCCATTCTGTGACTTCACACACCTCCATTCTATGACTTCACACACTTCCATTCTGTGACTTCACACACCTCCATTCTATGAGTTCGAACACCTCCATTCTGACTTCACACACCTCCATTCTATGACTTCACACACCTCCATTCTGAATTCACACAGGTCCATTCTGTGACTTCACAAAAATCCATTCTATGATTTCACACACCTCCATACTGTGACTTCACACAACTCCATCTATGACTTCACACACCTCCATTCTGACTTCACACACCTCCATTCTATGACTTCACAGATCTCGAATATGTGACTTCACTCACCTGCACTCTATGACTTCATACTCCTCCATTCTATGATTTCCCACACCTTCTTTCTATGAATTCACGACCTCCAATCTATGACTACACACCTCCATTCTGACTTCACACACCTCCATTCTGTGACTTCACACACCTCCATTCTATGAGTTCACACACCTTCATTTTTACTTCAGAAACATCCATTCTATGACTTCACATACCTCCATTCTATGACTTCACAAACCTCCATTCGGTGACTTCACATATCTCCATTCTGACTTCACACACCTCCATTCTATGACTTCACACACTTCCATTCTATGACTTCACACACCTCCATTCTGTGACTTTACAAACCTCCATTCTGAGTCACACACCTCCATTCTGTGACTTCACACACCTCCATTCTATGACTTCACATACCTTCATTTTTTCTTCAGAAACATCCATTCTATGACTTCACATACCTCCTTTCTATGACTTCACAAACCTCCATTCGGTGACTTCACATATCTCCATTCTGACTTCACACACCTCCATTCTGTGACTTTAGAAACCTCCATTCTGAGTCACACACCTCCATTCTGTGACTTCACACACCTCCATTCTGTGACTTTACACACCTCCATTGTGTGACTTCACACACTTCCATTCCATGACTTCACACACCTCCATTTTATGACTTCACACACCTCCATTCTTTGACTTCACACACCTAAATTCTGAGTTGACACACCTCCATTCTGTGACTTCACACACCTCCATTCTGACTTCACACAGCTCCATTCTATGAATTTGCACACCTCCATTCTTTGAATCACACACCTCCATTCTATGACTTCACACACCTCAATTCTGTAACTTCACACACCTCCATTCTATGACTTCATACCGTCAATTCTGTGACCTCACACACCTCCATTCTATGACTTCACACACTTCCATTCTATAATTCACCCACCTACATTCTGTGACTTTACACACCTCCATTCTGAGTTCACACACCTCCATTCTGTGACATCACACACCTCCAGTCTGTGACTTCCCACACCTCCATTCTGTGACTTCACACACCTCCATTCTATGACTTCACACAATTCCATTCTATGACTTCACCCACCTCCATTCTATGACTTCACACACCTCCAATCTAGGACTTCCCACACCTGCATTCTGACTTCACACATCTCCATTCTAGGACTTCACACACCTCCATTCTATGACTTCACACACTTCCATTCTATGACTTCACACAGCTCCATTCTATGACTTCACACACCTCCATTCTATGACTTCCCACACCTGCATTCTGACTTCACACACCTCCATTCTAGGACTTCACACATCTTCTTCTGTAACTTCCCACACTTCCAATGTTTGACTTCACAAACCTCCATTCCATGACTTCACACACCTCCATTCTATGAGTTCACACACCTCCATTCTTTGACTTCACACACCTCCATTTTGACTTCACACACCTACATTCTGTGACTTCACACACCTCCATTTGTGACTTCACACACGACCATTTTGATTTCACACACCTCCATTCTGTGACTTCACACACCTCCATTCTGTGACTTCACACTCCTCCATTTTGACTTCACACACTTCCATTCTGTGACTTCACACACCTCCATTCTGTGACTTCACAGACCTCGAATCTGTGACTTCACTCACCTGCACTCTATGACTTCATACTCCTCCATTCTATGACTTCCCACACCTTCTTTCTATGACTTCACCCACCTCCAATCTATGACTACACACCTCCATTCTGACTTCACACACCTCCATTCTGTGACTTCACACACCTCCATTCTATGACTTCACATACCTTCATTTTTTCTTCAGAAACATCCATTCTATGATTTCACATACCTCCATTCTATGACTTCACAAACCTCCATTCGGTGACTTCACATATCTCCATTCTGACTTCACACACCTCCATTCTGTGACTTTACACACCTCCATTCTGAGTTCACACACCTCCATTCTGTGACGTCACACACCTCCATTCTGTGACTTCACACAACTCCATTCTATGATTTCACACACCTCCATTCTATGACTTCACACACCTGCATTCTATGACTTCACACACCTCCATTCTGTGACTTCACACACCTCCATTCTGACTTCACACAGCTCCATTCTATGAATTTGCACACCTCCATTCTTTGACGTCACACACCTCCATTCTATGACTTCACACACCTGTATTATTACATTACAAACATCCATTCTATAACTTCACACAACTTCATTCTATGACTTTACACACCTCCATTCTGTGATTTCACATACCTCCAATCTATGATTTCACACACCTCCATTCTGTGACTTCACACACCTCCATTCTATGACTTCACACACTTCCATTCTGTGACTTCACACACCTCCATTCTGTGATTTCACACACCTCCATTCTATGACTTCACCCACCTCCATTCTATGACTTCATACCTCCATATTGACTTCACACACCTCCATTCTGTGACTTCACACACCTTCATTATATGACTTTACACACCTCCATTCTATGACTTCACACACCTCAAGTCTATGACTTCACACACCTCCATTCTGTGACTTCACACACCTCCATTCTATGACTTCACACACCTTCATTCTTACTTCACAAACATACATTCTATGACTTCACACACCTCCATTCTATGACTTCACAAACCTCCATTCGGTGACTTCACACATCTCCATTCTGACTTCACACACCTCCATTCTATGACTTCACACACCTCCATTCTATGACTTCACACACTTCCATTCTTTGACTTCACACACCTCCATTCTGTGTTCACACACCTCAATTCTGTGACTTCACACACCTCCATTCTGACTTCACACACCTCCATTCTATGACTTCACACACCTGCATTCTATGACTTCACACACCTCCATTCTTTGACTTCACACACCTGAATTCTGAGTTGACACACCTCCATTCTGTGACTTCACACACCTCCATTCTGACTTCACACAGCTCCATTCTATGAATTTGCACACCTCCATTCTTTGACGTCACACACCTCCATTCTATGACTTCACACACCTATATTATTACATTACAAACATCCATTCTATAACTTCACACAACTTCATTCTATGACTTTACACACCTCCATTCTGTGATTTCACATACCTCCATTCTATGATTTCACACACCTCCATTCTGTGACTTCACACACCTCCATTCTATGGCTTCACACACTTCCATTCTGTGACTTCACACACCTCCATTCTATGAGTTCAAACACCTCCATTCTGACTTCACACACCTCCATTCTATGACTTCACACACCTCCATTCTGAATTCACACAGGTCCATTCTGTGACTTCACAAAACTCCATTCTATGATTTCACACACCTCCATACTATGACTTCACACAACTCCATCTATGACTTCACACACCTCCATTCGGACTTCACACACCTCCATTCTATGACTTCACAGACCTCGAATCTGTGACTTCACTCAACTGCACTCTATGAATTCATACTCCTCCATTCTATGATTTCCCACACCTTCTTTCTATGAATTCACCCACCTCCAATCTATGACTACACACCTCCATTCTGACTTCACACACCTCCATTCTGTGACTTCACACACCTCTATTCTATGAGTTCACACACCTACATTTTTACTTCAGAAACATCCATTCTATGACTTCACATACCTCCATTCTATGACTTCACAAACCTCCATTCGGTGACTTCACATATCTCCATTCTGACTTCACACACCTCCATTGTATGACTTCACACACTTCCATTCTATGACTTCACACACCTCCATTCTGTGACTTTACAAACCTCCATTCTGACTTCACACACCTCCATTCTGTGACTTCACACACCTCCATTGTGTGACTTCACACACTTCCATTCCATGACTTCACACACCTGCATTCTATGACTTCACACACTCCATTCTATGACTTCACACACCTGAATTCTGAGTTGACACACCTCCATTCTGTGACTTCACACACCTCCATTCTATGACTTCACACACTTCCATTCAATGACTTCACACAGCTCCATTCTATGACTTCACACACCTCCATTCTAGGACTTCACACATCTTCTTTCTGTAACTTCCCACACTTCCAATGTTTGACTTCACAAACCTCCATTCCATGACTTCACACACCTCCATTCTATGAGTTCACACACCTCCATTCTTTGACTTCACACACCTCCAATTTGACTTCACACACCTACATTCTGTGACATCACACACCTCCATTTGTGACTTCACACACGACCATTTTGATTTCACACACCTCCATTCTGTGACTTCACACACCTCCATTCTTTGACTTCACACACCTCCGTTTTGACTTCACACACTTCAATTCTGTGACTTCACACACCTCCATTCTGTGACTTCACACACCACCCTTGTTTGCCTTCACACACCTCCATTGTTTGACTTCACACACCTCCATTCCACGACTTCACACACCTCCATTCTATTAGTTCACACACATCCATTCTATGAGTTCACGCACCACAATTTTGTCTTCACACACCTCCATTCTATGACTTCGGAAACCTCCATTCTGTGACTTCACACACCTCCATTCGGAGTTCACCCACCACCATTCGGTGACTTCACACACCTCCATTCTCGACTTCACACACCTCCATTCTGTGACTTCACACACCTCCATTCTGTGACTTCACACACCTCCATTCTGTGACTTCACACACCTCCATTCTATGATTTCACACCTCCATTTTGACTTCACACACCTAAAATATATGACTTCATACTCGTCCATTCTGTGATTTCGCACACCTCCATTCTATGACATCACACACTTCCATTCTGTGACTTCACCCACCTCCATTCTGTGACTTCACACACCTCCATTCTCCGACTTCACACCCCTCCAATTTGACTTCACATACCTCCATTCTATGACTTCACAAACCTCCATTCGGTGACTTCACATACCTCCATTCTATGACTTCATACACCTCCATTCTGTGACTTCACAGACCTCCATTCTATGACTTCACACACCTTAATTTTTCCTTCAGAAACATCCATTCTATGACCTCACACACCTCCATTCTATGACTTCACAAACCTCCATTCTGTGACTTCACACACCTCCATTCTGAGTTCACACAACTCCATTCGGTGACTTCACACATCTCCATTCTGACTTCACACACCTCCATTCTATGACTTCACACACTTCCATTCTATGACTTCACACACCTCCATTCTGTGACTTCACAAACCTTCATTCTGAGTTCACACAGCTCCATTCTGTGACTTCACACACCTCCATTCAGGGACTTCACACACCTCCATTGTGTGACTTCACACACTTCCATTCTATGACTTCACACACCTCCATTTTATAACTTCACACACCTCCATTCTGTGACTTCACACCCCTCCATTCTGACTTCACACACCTCCATTCTATGACTTCACACACCTGCATTCTATGACTTCACACACCTCCATTCTTTGACTTCACACACCTGAATTCTGAGTTGACACACCTCCATTCTGTGACTTCACACACCTCCATTCTGACTTCACACAGCTCCATTCTATGAATTTGCACACCTCCATTCTTTGACGTCACACACCTCCAATCTATGAAGTCACACACCTATATTATTACATTACAAACATCCATTCTATAACTTCACACAACTTCATTCTATGACTTTACACACCTCCATTCTGTGACTTCACATACCTCCATTCTATGATTTCACACACCTCCATTCTGTGACTTCACACACCTCCATTCTATGACTTCACACACTTCCATTCTGTGACTTCACATACCTCCATTCTATGAGTTCAAACACCTCCATTCTGACTTCACACACCTCCATTCTATGACTTCACACACCTCCATTCTGAATTCACACAGCTCCATTCTGTGACTTCACAAAACTCCATTCTATGATTTCACACACCTCCATACTATGACTTCACACAACTCCATCTATGACTTCACACACCTCCATTCTGACTTCACACACCTCCATTCTATGACTTCACAAACCTCGAATATGTGACTTCACTCACCTGCACTCTATGACTTCATACTCCTCCATTCTATGACTTCCCACACCTTCTTTCTATGACTTCACCCACCTCCAATCTATGACTACACACCTCCATTCTGACCTCACACACCTCAATTCTGTGACTTCACACACCTCCATTCTATGACTTCACATACCTTCATTTTTTCTTCAGAAACATCCATTCTATGACTTCACACACCTCCATTCTAGGACTTCACACATCTTCTTTCTGTAACTTCCCACACTTCCAATGTTTGACTTCACAAACCTCCATTCCATGACTTCACACACCTCCATTCTATGAGTTCACACACCTCCATTCTTTGACTTCACACACCTCCATTTTGACTTCACACACCTACATTCTGTGACTTCACACACCTCCATTTGTGACTTCACACACGACCATTTTGATTTCACACACCTCCATTCTGTGACTTCACACACCTCCATTCTGTGACTTCACACTCCTCCATTTTGACTTCACACACTTCCATTCTGTGACTTCACACACCTCCATTCTGTGACTTCACAGACCTCGAATCTGTGACTTCACTCACCTGCACTCTATGACTTCATACTCCTCCATTCTATGACTTCCCACACCTTCTTTCTATGACTTCACCCACCTCCAATCTATGACTACACACCTCCATTCTGACTTCACACACCTCCATTCTGTGACTTCACACACCTCCATTCTATGACTTCACATACCTCCATTCTATGACTTCACAAACCTCCATTCGGTGACTTCACATATCTCCATTCTGACTTCACACACCTCCATTCTGTGACTTTACACACCTCCATTCTGAGTTCACACACCTCCATTCTGTGACGTCACACACCTCCATTCTGTGACTTCACACAACTCCATTCTATGATTTCACACACCTCCATTCTATGACTTCACCCACCTCCATTCTATGACTTCATACCTCCATATTGACTTCACACACCTCCATTCTGTGACTTCACACACCTTCATTTTATGACTTCACACACCTCCATTCTATGACTTCACACACCTCAAGTCTATGACTGCACACACCTCCATTCTGTGACTTCACACACCTCCATTCTATGACTTCACACACCTTCATTCTTACTTCACAAACATACATTCTATGACTTCACACACCTCCATTCTATGACTTCACAAACCTCCATTCGGTGACTTCACACATCTCCATTCTGACTTCACACACCTCCATTCTGTGTTCACACACCTCAATTCTGTGACTTCACACACCTCCATTCTGACTTCACACACCTCCATTCTATGACTTCACACACTTCCATTCTTTGACTTCACACACCTCCATTCTGTGTTCACACACCTCAATTCTGTGACTTCACACACCTCCATTCTGACTTCACACACCTCCATTCTATGACTTCACACACCTGCATTCTCTGACTTCACACACCTCCATTCTTTGACTTCACACACCTAAATTCTGAGTTGACACACCTCCATTCTGTGACTTCACACACCTCCATTCTGACTTCACACAGCTCCATTCTATGAATTTGCACACCTCCATTCTTTGACGTCACACACCTCCATTCTATGACTTCACACACCTATATTATTACATTACAAACATCCATTCTATAACTTCACACAACTTCATTCTATGACTTTACACACCTCCATTCTGTGATTTCACACACCTCCATTCTATGATTTCACACACCTCCATTCTGTGACTTCACACACCTCCATTCTATGACTTCACACACTTCCATTCTGTGACTTCACACACCTCCATTCTATGAGTTCGAACACCTCCATTCTGACTTCACACACCTCCATTCTATGACTTCACACACCTCCATTCTGAATTCACACAGGTCCATTCTGTGACTTCACAAAAATCCATTCTATGATTTCACACACCTCCATACTGTGACTTCACACAACTCCATCTATGACTTCACACACCTCCATTCTGACTTCACACACCTCCATTCTATGACTTCACAGATCTCGAATATGTGACTTCACTCACCTGCACTCTATGACTTCATACTCCTCCATTCTATGATTTCCCACACCTTCTTTCTATGAATTCACGACCTCCAATCTATGACTACACACCTCCATTCTGACTTCACACACCTCCATTCTGTGACTTCACACACCTCCATTCTATGAGTTCACACACCTTCATTTTTACTTCAGAAACATCCATTCTATGACTTCACATACCTCCATTCTATGACTTCACAAACCTCCATTCGGTGACTTCACATATCTCCATTCTGACTTCACACACCTCCATTCTATGACTTCACACACTTCCATTCTATGACTTCACACACCTCCATTCTGTGACTTTACAAACCTCCATTCTGAGTCACACACCTCCATTCTGTGACTTCACACACCTCCATTCTATGACTTCACATACCTTCATTTTTTCTTCAGAAACATCCATTCTATGACTTCACATACCTCCTTTCTATGACTTCACAAACCTCCATTCGGTGACTTCACATATCTCCATTCTGACTTCACACACCTCCATTCTGTGACTTTAGAAACCTCCATTCTGAGTCACACACCTCCATTCTGTGACTTCACACACCTCCATTCTGTGACTTTACACACCTCCATTGTGTGACTTCACACACTTCCATTCCATGACTTCACACACCTCCATTTTATGACTTCACACACCTCCATTCTTTGACTTCACACACCTAAATTCTGAGTTGACACACCTCCATTCTGTGACTTCACACACCTCCATTCTGACTTCACACAGCTCCATTCTATGAATTTGCACACCTCCATTCTTTGAATCACACACCTCCATTCTATGACTTCACACACCTCAATTCTGTAACTTCACACACCTCCATTCTATGACTTCATACCGTCAATTCTGTGACCTCACACACCTCCATTCTATGACTTCACACACTTCCATTCTATAATTCACCCACCTACATTCTGTGACTTTACACACCTCCATTCTGAGTTCACACACCTCCATTCTGTGACATCACACACCTCCAGTCTGTGACTTCCCACACCTCCATTCTGTGACTTCACACACCTCCATTCTATGACTTCACACAATTCCATTCTATGACTTCACCCACCTCCATTCTATGACTTCACACACCTCCAATCTAGGACTTCCCACACCTGCATTCTGACTTCACACATCTCCATTCTAGGACTTCACACACCTCCATTCTATGACTTCACACACTTCCATTCTATGACTTCACACAGCTCCATTCTATGACTTCACACACCTCCATTCTATGACTTCCCACACCTGCATTCTGACTTCACACACCTCCATTCTAGGACTTCACACATCTTCTTTCTGTAACTTCCCACACTTCCAATGTTTGACTTCACAAACCTCCATTCCATGACTTCACACACCTCCATTCTATGAGTTCACACACCTCCATTCTTTGACTTCACACACCTCCATTTTGACTTCACACACCTACATTCTGTGACTTCACACACCTCCATTTGTGACTTCACACACGACCATTTTGATTTCACACACCTCCATTCTGTGACTTCACACACCTCCATTCTGTGACTTCACACTCCTCCATTTTGACTTCACACACTTCCATTCTGTGACTTCACACACCTCCATTCTGTGACTTCACAGACCTCGAATCTGTGACTTCACTCACCTGCACTCTATGACTTCATACTCCTCCATTCTATGACTTCCCACACCTTCTTTCTATGACTTCACCCACCTCCAATCTATGACTACACACCTCCATTCTGACTTCACACACCTCCATTCTGTGACTTCACACACCTCCATTCTATGACTTCACATACCTTCATTTTTTCTTCAGAAACATCCATTCTATGATTTCACATACCTCCATTCTATGACTTCACAAACCTCCATTCGGTGACTTCACATATCTCCATTCTGACTTCACACACCTCCATTCTGTGACTTTACACACCTCCATTCTGAGTTCACACACCTCCATTCTGTGACGTCACACACCTCCATTCTGTGACTTCACACAACTCCATTCTATGATTTCACACACCTCCATTCTATGACTTCACCCACCTCCATTCTATGACTTCATACCTCCATATTGACTTCACACACCTCCATTCTGTGACTTCACACACCTTCATTATATGACTTCACACACCTCCATTCTATGACTTCACACACCTCAAGTCTATGACTGCACACACCTCCATTCTGTGACTTCACACACCTCCATTCTATGACTTCACACACCTTCATTCTTACTTCACAAACATACATTCTATGACTTCACACACCTCCATTCTATGACTTCACAAACCTCCATTCGCTGACTTCACACATCTCCATTCTGACTTCACACACCTCCATTCTGTGTTCACACACCTCAATTCTGTGACTTCACACACCTCCATTCTGACTTCACACACCTCCATTCTATGACTTCACACACTTCCATTCTTTGACTTCACACACCTCCATTCTGTGTTCACACACCTCAATTCTGTGACTTCACACACCTCCATTCTGACTTCACACACCTCCATTCTATGACTTCACACACCTGCATTCTATGACTTCACACACCTCCATTCTTTGACTTCACACACCTAAATTCTGAGTTGACACACCTCCATTCTGTGACTTCACACACCTCCATTCTGACTTCACACAGCTCCATTCTATGAATTTGCACACCTCCATTCTTTGAAGTCACACACCTCCATTCTATGACTTCACACACCTATATTATTACATTACAAACATCCATTCTATAACTTCACACAACTTCATTCTATGACTTTACACACCTCCATTCTGTGATTTCACATACCTCCATTCTATGATTTCACACACCTCCATTCTGTGACTTCACACACCTCCATTCTATGACTTCACACACTTCCATTCTGTGACTTCACACACCTCCATTCTATGAGTTCAAACACCTCCATTCTGACTTCACACACCTCCATTCTATGACTTCACACACCTCCATTCTGAATTCACACAGGTCCATTCTGTGACTTCACAAAACTCCATTCTATGATTTCACACACCTCCATAGTGTGACTTCACACAACTCCATCTATGACTTCACACACCTCCATTCTGACTTCACACACCTCCATTCTATGACTTCACAGATCTCGAATATGTGACTTCACTCACCTGCACTCTATGACTTCATACTCCTCCATTCTATGATTTCCCACACCTTCTTTCTATGAATTCACGACCTCCAATCTATGACTACACACCTCCATTCTGACTTCACACACCTCCATTCTGTGACTTCACACACCTCCATTCTATGAGTTCACACACCTTCATTTTTACTTCAGAAACATCCATTCTATGACTTCACATACCTCCATTCTATGACTTCACAAACCTCCATTCGGTGACTTCACATATCTCCATTCTGACTTCACACACCTCCATTCTATGACTTCACACACTTCCATTCTATGACTTCACACACCTCCATTCTGTGACTTTACAAACCTCCATTCTGAGTCACACACCTCCATTCTGTGACTTCACACACCTCCATTCTATGACTTCACATACCTTCATTTTTTCTTCAGAAACATCCATTCTATGACTTCACATACCTCCTTTCTATGACTTCACAAACCTCCATTCGGTGACTTCACATATCTCCATTCTTACTTCACACACCTCCATTCTGTGACTTTACACACCTCCATTCTGAGTTCACACACCTCCATTCTGTGACGTCACACACCTCCATTCTGTGACTTCACACAACTCCATTCTATGATTTCACACACCTCCATTCTATGACTTCACCCACCTCCATTCTATGACTTCATACCTCCATATTGACTTCACACACCTCCATTCTGTGACTTCACACACCTTCATTATATGACTTCACACACCTCCATTCTATGACTTCACACACCTCAAGTCTATGACTTCACACACCTCCATTCTGTGACTTCACACACCTCCATTCTATGACTTCACACACCTTCATTCTTACTTCACAAACATACATTCTATGACTTCACACACCTCCATTCTATGACTTCACAAACCTCCATTCGGTGACTTCACACATCTCCATTCTGACTTCACATACCTCCATTCTGTGTTCACACACCTCAATTCTGTGACTTCACACACCTCCATTCTGACTTCACACACCTCCATTCTATGACTTCACACACTTCCATTCTTTGACTTCACACACCTCCATTCTGTGTTCACACACCTCAATTCTGTGACTTCACACACCTCCATTCTGACTTCACACACCTCCATTCTATGACTTCACACACCTGCATTCTATGACTTCACACACCTCCATTCTTTGACTTCACACACCTAAATTCTGAGTTGACACACCTCCATTCTTTGACTTCACACACCTCCATTCTGACTTCACACAGCTCCATTCTATGAATTTGCACACCTCCATTCTTTGACGTCACACACCTCCATTCTATGACTTCACACACCTATATTATTACATTACAAACATCCATTCTATAACTTCACACAACTTCATTCTATGACTTTACACACCTCCATTCTGTGATTTCACATACCTCCATTCTATGATTTCACACACCTCCATTCTGTGACTTCACACACCTCCATTCTATGACTTCACACACTTCCATTCTGTGACTTCACACACCTCCATTCTATGAGTTCAAACACCTCCATTCTGACTTCACACACCTCCATTCTATGACTTCACACACCTCCATTCTGAATTCACACAGGTCCATTCTGTGACTTCACAAAACTCCATTCTATGATTTCACACACCTCCATACTGTGACTTCACACAACTCCATCTATGACTTCACACACCTCCATTCTGACTTCACACACCTCCATTCTATGACTTCACAGACCTCGAATATGTGACTTCACTCACCTGCACTCTATGACTTCATACTCCTCCATTCTATGATTTCCCACACCTTCTTTCTATGAATTCACGACCTCCAATCTATGACTACACACCTCCATTCTGACTTCACACACCTCCATTCTGTGACTTCACACACCTCCATTCTATGAGTTCACACACCTTCATTTTTACTTCAGAAACATCCATTCTATGACTTCACATACCTCCATTCTATGACTTCACAAACCTCCATTCGGTGACTTCACATATCTCCATTCTGACTTCACACACCTCCATTCTATGACTTCACACACTTCCATTCTATGACTTCACACACCTCCATTCTGTGACTTTACAAACCTCCATTCTGAGTCACACACCTCCATTCTGTGACTTCACACACCTCCATTCTGTGACTTCACACACCTCCATTGTGTGACTTCACACACTTCCATTCCATGACTTCACACACCTCCATTTTATGACTTCACACACCTCCATTCTTTGACTTCACACACCTAAATTCTGAGTTGACACACCTCCATTCTGTGACTTCACACACCTCCATTCTGACTTCACACAGCTCCATTCTATGAATTTGCACACCTCCATTCTTTGAATCACACACCTCCATTCTATGACTTCACACACCTCAATTCTGTAACTTCACACACCTCCATTCTATGACTTCATACCGTCAATTCTGTGACCTCACACACCTCCATTCTATGACTTCACACACTTCCATTCTATAATTCACCCACCTACATTCTGTGACTTTACACACCTCCATTCTGAGTTCACACACCTCCATTCTGTGACATCACACACCTCCAGTCTGTGACTTCCCACACCTCCATTCTGTGACTTCACACACCTCCATTCTATGACTTCACACAATTCCATTCTATGACTTCACCCACCTCCATTCTATGACTTCACACACCTCCAATCTAGGACTTCCCACACCTGCATTCTGACTTCACACACCTCCATTCTAGGACTTCACACACCTCCATTCTATGACTTCACACACTTCCATTCTATGACTTCACACAGCTCCATTCTATGACTTCACACACCTCCATTCTATGACTTCCCACACCTGCATTCTGACTTCACACACCTCCATTCTAGGACTTCACACATCTTCTTTCTGTAACTTCCCACACTTCCAATGTTTGACTTCACAAACCTCCATTCCATGACTTCACACACCTCCATTCTATGAGTTCACACACCTCCATTCTTTGACTTCACACACCTCCATTTTGACTTCACACACCTACATTCTGTGACTTCACACACCTCCATTTGTGACTTCACACACGACCATTTTGATTTCACACACCTCCATTCTGTGACTTCACACACCTCCATTCTGTGACTTCACACTCCTCCATTTTGACTACACACACTTCCATTCTGTGAGTTCACACACCTCCATTCTGTGACTTCACAGACCTCGAATCTGTGACTTCACTCACCTGCACTCTATGACTTCATACTCCTCCATTCTATGACTTCCCACACCTTCTTTCTATGACTTCACCCACCTCCAATCTATGACTACACACCTCCATTCTGACTTCACACACCTCCATTCTGTGACTTCACACACCTCCATTCTATGACTTCACATACCTTCATTTTTTCTTCAGAAACATCCATTCTATGACTTCACATACCTCCATTCTATGACTTCACAAACCTCCATTCGGTGACTTCACATATCTCCATTCTGACTTCACACACCTCCATTCTGTGACTTTACACACCTCCATTCTGAGTTCACACACCTCCATTCTGTGACGTCACACACCTCCATTCTGTGACTTCACACAACTCCATTCTATGATTTCACACACCTCCATTCTATGACTTCACCCACCTCCATTCTATGACTTCATACCTCCATATTGACTTCACACACCTCCATTCTGTGACTTCACACACCTTCATTATATGACGTCACACACCTCCATTCTATGACTTCACACACCTCAAGTCTATGACTGCACACACCTCCATTCTGTGACTTCACACACCTCCATTCTATGACTTCACACACCTTCATTCTTACTTCACAAACATACATTCTATGACTTCACACACCTCCATTCTATGACTTCACAAACCTCCATTCGGTGACTTCACACATCTCCATTCTGACTTCACACACCTCCATTCTGTGTTCACACACCTCAATTCTGTGACTTCACACACCTCCATTCTGACTTCACACACCTCCATTCTATGACTTCGCACACTTCCACTCTTTGACTTCACACACCTCCATTCTGTGTTCACACACCTCAATTCTGTGACTTCACACACCTCCATTCTGACTTCACACACCTCCATTCTATGACTTCACACACCTGCATTCTATGACTTCACACACCTCCATTCTTTGACTTCACACACCTAAATTCTGAGTTGACACACCTCCATTCTGTGACTTCACACACCTCCATTCTGACTTCACACAGCTCCATTCAGGGACTTCACACACCTCCATTGTGTGACTTCACACACTTCCATTCTATGACTTCACACACCTCCATTTTATAACTTCACACACCTCCATTCTGTGACTTCACACCCCTCCATTCTGACTTCACACACCTCCATTCTATGACTTCACACAACTGCATTCTATGACTTCACACACCTCCATTCTTTGACTTCACACACCTGAATTCTGAGTTGACACACCTCCATTCTGTGACTTCACACACCTCCATTCTGACTTCACACAGCTCCATTCTATGAATTTGCACACCTCCATTCTTTGACGTCACACACCTCCAATCTATGAAGTCACACACCTATATTATTACATTACAAACATCCATTCTATAACTTCACACAACTTCATTCTATGACTTTACACACCTCCATTCTGTGACTTCACATACCTCCATTCTATGATTTCACACACCTCCATTCTGTGACTTCACACACCTCCATTCTATGACTTCACACACTTCCATTCTGTGACTTCACACACCTCCATTCTATGAGTTCAAACACCTCCATTCTGACTTCACACACCTCCATTCTATGACTTCACACACCTCCATTCTGAATTCACACAGCTCCATTCTGTGACTTCACAAAACTCCATTCTATGATTTCACACACCTCCATACTATGACTTCACACAACTCCAACTATGACTTCACACACCTCCATTCTGACTTCACACACCTCCATTCTATGACTTCACAGACCTCGAATATGTGACTTCACTCACCTGCACTCTATGACTTCATACTCCTCCATTCTATGACTTCCCACACCTTCTTTCTATGACTTCACCCACCTCCAATCTATGACTACACACCTCCATTCTGACCTCACACACCTCAATTCTGTGACTTCACACACCTCCATTCTATGACTTCACATACCTTCATTTTTTCTTCAGAAACATCCATTCTATGACTTCACATACCTCCATTCTATGACTTCACAAACCTCCATTCGGTGACTTCACATATCTCCATTCTGACTTCACACACCTCCATTCTGTGACTTTACACACCTCCATTCTGAGTTCACACACCTCCATTCTGTGACGTCACACACCTCCATTCTGTGACTTCACACAACTCCATTCTATGATTTCACACACCTCCATTCTATGACTTCACCCACCTCCATTCTATGACTTCATACCTCCATATTGACTTCACACACCTCCATTCTGTGACTTCACACACCTTCATTATATGACTTCACACACCTCCATTCCATGACTTCACACACCTCAAGTCTATGACTGCACACACCTCCATTCTGTGACTTCACACACCTCCATTCTATGACTTCACACACCTTCATTCTTACTTCACAAACATACATTCTATGACTTCACACACCTCCATTCTATGACTTCACAAACCTCCATTCGGTGACTTCACACATCTCCATTCTGACTTCACATACCTCCATTCTGTGTTCACACACCTCAATTCTGTGACTTCACACACCTCCATTCTGACTTCACACACCTCCATTCTATGACTTCACACACTTCCATTCTTTGACTTCACACACCTCCATTCTGTGTTCACACACCTCAATTCTGTGACTTCACACACCTCCATTCTGACTTCACACACCTCCATTCTATGACTTCACACACCTGCATTCTATGACTTCACACACCTCCATTCTTTGACTTCACACACCTAAATTCTGAGTTGACACACCTCCATTCTGTGACTTCACACACCTCCATTCTGACTTCACACAGCTCCATTCTGTGAATTTGCACACCTCCATTCTTTGACGTCACACACCTCCATTCTATGACTTCACACACCTATATTATTACATTACAAACATCCATTCTATAACTTCACACAACTTCATTCTATGACTTTACACACCTCCATTCTGTGATTTCACATACCTCCATTCTATGATTTCACACACCTCCATTCTGTGACTTCACACACCTCCATTCTATGACTTCACACACTTCCATTCTGTGACTTCACACACCTCCATTCTATGAGTTCAAACACCTCCATTCTGACTTCACACACCTCCATTCTATGACTTCACACACCTCCATTCTGAATTCACACAGGTCCATTCTGTGACTTCACAAAACTCCATTCTATGATTTCACACACCTCCATACTGTGACTTCACACAACTCCATCTATGACTTCACACACCTCCATTCTGACTTCACACACCTCCATTCTATGACTTCACAGATCTCGAATATGTGACTTCACTCACCTGCACTCTATGACTTCATACTCCTCCATTCTATGATTTCCCACACCTTCTTTCTATGAATTCACGACCTCCAATCTATTACTACACACCTCCATTCTGTGACTTCACACACCTCCATTCTATGAGTTCACACACCTTCATTTTTACTTCAGAAACATCCATTCTATGACTTCACATACCTCCATTCTATGACTTCACAAACCTCCATTCGGTGACTTCACATATCTCCATTCTGACTTCACACACCTCCATTCTATGACTTCACACACTTCCATTCTATGACTTCACACACCTCCATTCTGTGACTTTACAAACCTCCATTCTGAGTCACACACCTCCATTCTGTGACTTCACACACCTCCATTCTGTGACTTCACACACCTCCATTGTGTGACTTCACACACTTCCATTCCATGACTTCACACACCTCCATTTTATGACTTCACACACCTCCATTCTTTGACTTCACACACCTAAATTCTGAGTTGACACACCTCCATTCTGTGACTTCACACACCTCCATTCTGACTTCACACAGCTCCATTCTATGAATTTGCACACCTCCATTCTTTGAATCACACACCTCCATTCTATGACTTCACACACCTCAATTCTGTAACTTCACACACCTCCATTCTATGACTTCATACCGTCAATTCTGTGACCTCACACACCTCCATTCTATGACTTCACACACTTCCATTCTATAATTCACCCACCTACATTCTGTGACTTTACACACCTCCATTCTGAGTTCACACACCTCCATTCTGTGACATCACACACCTCCAGTCTGTGACTTCCCACACCTCCATTCTGTGACTTCACACACCTCCATTCTATGACTTCACACAATTCCATTCTATGACTTCACCCACCTCCATTCTATGACTTCACACACCTCCAATCTAGGACTTCCCACACCTGCATTCTGACTTCACACACCTCCATTCTAGGACTTCACACACCTCCATTCTATGACTTCACACACTTCCATTCTATGACTTCACACAGCTCCATTCTATGACTTCACACACCTCCATTCTATGACTTCCCACACCTGCATTCTGACTTCACACACCTCCATTCTAGGACTTCACACATCTTCTTTCTGTAACTTCCCACACTTCCAATGTTTGACTTCACAAACCTCCATTCCATGACTTCACACACCTCCATTCTATGAGTTCACACACCTCCATTCTTTGACTTCACACACCTCCATTTTGACTTCACACACCTACATTCTGTGACTTCACACACCTCCATTTGTGACTTCACACACGACCATTTTGATTTCACACACCTCCATTCTGTGACTTCACACACCTCCATTCTGTGACTTCACACTCCTCCATTTTGTCTTCACACACTTCCATTCTGTGACTTCACACACCTCCATTCTGTGACTTCACACACCACCCTTGTTTGCCTTCACACACCTCCATTCTTTGACTTCACACACCTCCATTCCACGACTTCACACACCTCCATTCTATTAGTTCACACACATCCATTCTATGAGTTCACGCACCACAATTTTGTCTTCACACACCTCCATTTTATGACTTCGCAAACCTCCATTCTGTGACTTCACACACCTCCATTCGGAGTTCACCCACTACCATTCGGTGACTTCACACACCTCCATTCTGACTTCACACACCTCATTCTATGATTTCACACACTTCCATTCTATGACTTCACACACCACCATTCTGTGACTTCACACACCTCCATTCTGTGACTTCACACACCTCCATTCTATGACTTCACACACATCCATTCTATGATTTCACACATCCATTTTGACTTCACACACCTAAAATATATGACTTCATACCCGTCCATTCTGTGATTTCACACACCTCCATTCTATGACTTCACACACCTCCATTCTGTGACTTCACCCACCTCCATTCTGTGACTTCACACACCTCCATTCTCCGACTTCACACCCCTCCAATTTGACTTCACATACCTCCATTCTATGACTTCACAAACCTCCATTCGGTGACTTCACATACCTCCATTCTATGACTTCATACACCTCCATTCTGTGACTTCACACACCTCCATTCTATGACTTCACACACTTCCATTGTGACGTCACACACCTCCATTCTATGAGTTCACACACCTCCATTCTGACTTCACACACCTCCATTCTATTAGTTCACACACCTCCATTCTGAATTCACAAAGCTGAATTCTGTGACTTCACAAAACTCCATTCTATGATTTCAAACACCTCCATACTATGACTTCACACAACTCCATCTATGACTTCACACACCTCCATTCTGACTTCACACACCTCTATTCTATGACTTCGCACACCTCAATTCTGACATCACACACCTCCATTCTATGACTTCACAGACCTCGAATCTGTGACTTCACTCACCTGCACTCGATGACTTCACATTCCTCCATTCTATGACTTCCCTCACCTCCTTTCTATGACTTCACCCACCTCCAATCTATGACTACACACCTCCATTCTGACTTCACACACTTCCATTCTGTGACTTCACACACCTCCATTCTATGACTTCACACACCTTAATTTTTCCTTCAGAAACATCCATTCTATGACCTCACACACCTCCATTCTATGACTTCACAAACCTCCATTCTGTGACTTCACACACCTCCTTTCTGAGTTCACACAACTCCATTCGGTGACTTCACACATCTCCATTCTGACTTCACACACCTCCATTCTATGACTTCACACACTTCCATTCTATGACTTCACACACCTCCATTCTGTGACTTCACAAACCTCCATTCTGAGTTCACACAGCTCCATTCTGTGACTTCACACACCTCCATTCAGGGACTTCACACACCTCCATTTTGTGACTTCACACACTTCCATTCTGTAACTTCACACACCTCCATTTTATAACTTCACACACCTCCGTTCTGTGACTTCACACCCCTCCATTCTGACTTCACACACCTCCATTCTATGACTTCACACACCTGCATTCTATGCCTTCACACACCTCCATTCTTTGAGTTCACACACCTAAATTCTGAGTTGACACACCTCCATTCTGTGACTTCACACACCTCCATTCTGACTTCACACAGCTCCATTCTATGAATTTGCACACCGCCATTCTTTGACGTCACACACCTCCATTCTATGACTTCACACACCTATATTATTACATTACAAACATCCATTCCATAACTTCACACAACTTCATTCTATGACTTTACACACCTCCATTCTGTGACTTCCCATACCTCCATTCTATGATTTCACACACCTCCATTCTGTGACTTCACACACCTCCATTCTATGACTTCCCACACTTCCATTCTGTGACTTCACACACCTCCATTCTATGAGTTCAAACACCTCCATTCTGACTTCACACACCTCCATTCTATGCCTTCACACACCTCCATTCTGAATTCACACAGCTCCATTCTGTGACTTCACAAAACTCCATTCTATCATTTCACACACCTCCATACTATGACTTCACACAACTCCATTCTATGACTTCACACACCTCCATTCTGACTTCACACACCTCCATTCTATGACTTCACAGACCTCGAATCTGTAACTTCACTCACCTGCACTCTATGACTTCATACTCCTCCATTCTATGACTTCCCAAACCTTCTTTCTATGACTTCACCCACCTCCAATCTATGACTACAACCTCCATTCTGACTTCACACACCTCCATTCTGTGACTTCACACACCTCCATTCTATGACTTAACACACCTTCATTTTTACTTCAGAAACATCCATTCTATGACTTCACATACCTCCATTCTATGACTTCACAAACCTCCATTCGGTGACTTCACATATCTCCATTCTGACTTCACACACCTCCATTCTATGACTTCACACACTTCCATTCTATGACTTCACACACCTCCATTCTGTGACTTCACAAACCTCCATTCTGAGTCACACACCTCCATTCTGTGACTTCACACACCTCCATTCTGTGACTTCACACACTTCCATTGTGTGACTTCACACACTTCCTTTCCATGACTTCACACACCTCCATTTTATGACTTCACACACCTCCATTCTTTGACTTCACACACCTAAATTCTGAGTTGACACACCTCCATTCTGTGACTTCACACACCTCCATTCTGACTTCACACAGCTCCATTTTATGAATTTGCACACCTCCATTCTTTGACGTCACACACCTCCATTCTATGACTTCACACACCTCAATTCTGTAACTTCACACACCTCCAATCTAGGACTTCCCACACCTGCATTCTGACTTCACACACCTCCATTCTAGGACTTCACACACCTCCATTCTATGACTTCACACACTTCCATTCAATGACTTCACACAGCTCCATTGTATGACTTCACACACCTCCATTCTAGGACTTCACACATCTTCTTTCTGTAACTTCCCACACTTCCAATGTTTGACTTCACAAACCTCCATTCCATGACTTCACACACCTCCATTCTATGAGTTCACACACCTCCATTCTTTGACTTCACACACCTCCATTTTGACTTCACACACCTACATTCTGTGACTTCACACACCTCCATTTGTGACTTCACACACGACCATTTTGATTTCACACACCTCCATTCTGTGACTTCACACACCTCCATTCTTTGACTTCACACACCTCCGTTTTGACTTCACACACTTCAATTCTGTGACTTCACACACCTCCATTCTGTGACTTCACACACCACCCTTGTTTGCCTTCACACACCTCCATTGTTTGACTTCACACACCTCCATTCCACGACTTCACACACCTCCATTCTATTAGTTCACACACATCCATTCTATGAGTTCACGCACCACAATTTTGTCTTCACACACCTCCATTCTATGACTTCGGAAACCTCCATTCTGTGACTTCACACACCTCCATTCGGAGTTCACCCACCACCATTCGGTGACTTCACACACCTCCATTCTCGACTTCACACACCTCCATTCTGTGACTTCACACACCTCCATTCTGTGACTTCACACACCTCCATTCTGTGACTTCACACACCTCCATTCTATGATTTCACACCTCCATTTTGACTTCACACACCTAAAATATATGACTTCATACTCGTCCATTCTGTGATTTCGCACACCTCCATTCTATGACATCACACACCTCCATTCTGTGACTTCACCCACCTCCATTCTGTGACTTCACACACCTCCATTCTCCGACTTCACACCCCTCCAATTTGACTTCACATACCTCCATTCTATGACTTCACAAACCTCCATTCGGTGACTTCACATACCTCCATTCTATGACTTCATACACCTCCATTCTGTGACTTCACACACCTCCATTCTATGACTTCACACACTTCCATTGTGACGTCACACACCTCCATTCTATGAGTTCACACACCTCCATTCTGACTTCACACACCTCCATTCTATTAGTTCACACACCTCCATTCTGAATTCACAAAGCTGAATTCTGTGACTTCACAAAACTCCATTCTATGATTTAAACACCTCCATACTATGACTTCACACAACTCCATCTATGACTTCACACACCTCCATTCTGACATCACATACCTCCATTCTATGACTTCACAGACCTCTAATCTGTGACTTCACTCACCTGCACTCGATGACTTCACATTCCTCCATTCTCTGACTTCCCTCACCTCCTTTCTATGACTTCACCCACCTCCAATCTATGACTTCACACGTCCATTCTGACTTCACACACCTCCATTCTGTGACTTCACACACCTCCATTCTATGACTTCACACACCTTAATTTTTCCTTCAGAAACATCCATTCTATGACCTCACACACCTCCATTCTATGACTTCACAAACCTCCATTCTGTGACTTCACACACCTCCATTCTGAGTTCACACAACTCCATTCGGTGACTTCACACATCTCCATTCTGACTTCACACACCTCCATTCTATGACTTCACACACTTCCATTCTATGACTTCACACACCTCCATTCTGTGACTTCACAAACCTCCATTCTGAGTTCACACAGCTCCATTCTGTGACTTCACACACCTCCATTCAGGGACTTCACACACCTCCATTGTGTGACTTCACACACTTCCATTCTATGACTTCACACACCTCCATTTTATAACTTCACACACCTCCATTCTGTGACTTCACACCCCTCCATTCTGACTTCACAAACCTCCATTCTATGACTTCACACACCTGCATTCTATGACTTCACACACCTCCATTCTTTGACTTCACACACCTGAATTCTGAGTTGACACACCTCCATTCTGTGAATTCACACACCTCCATTCTGACTTCACACAGCTCCATTCTATGAATTTGCACACCTCCATTCTTTGACGTCACACAACTCCAATCTATGACTTCACACACCTATATTATTACATTACAAACATCCATTCTATAACTTCACACAACTTCTTTCTATGACTTTACACACCTCCATTCTGTGACTTCACATACCTCCATTCTATGATTTCACACACCTCCATTCTGTGACTTCACACACCTCCATTCTATGACTTCACACACTTCCATTCTGTGACTTCACACACCTCCATTCTATGAGTTCAAACACCTCCATTCTGACTTCACACACCTCCATTCTATGACTTCACACACCTCCATTCTGAATTCACACAGCTCCATTCTGTGACTTCACAAAACTCCATTCTATGATTTCACACACCTCCATACTATGACTTAACACAACTCCATCTATGACTTCACACACCTCCATTCTGACTTCACACACCTCCATTCTATGACTTCACAGACCTCGAATCTGTGACTTCACTCACCTGCACTCTATGACTTCATACTCCTCCATTCTATGACTTCCCACACCTTCTTTCTATGACTTCACCCACCTCCAATCTATGACTACACACCTCCATTCTGACTTCACACACCTCCATTCTGTGACTTCACACACCTCCATTCTATGACTTCACACGCCTTCATTTTTACTTCAGAAACATCCATTCTATGACTTCACATACCTACATTCTATGACTTCACAAACCTCCATTCGGTGACTTCACATATCTCCATTCTGACTTCACACACCTCCATTCTATGACTTCACACACTTCCATTCTCTGACTTCACACACCTCCATTCTGTGACTTTACACACCTCCATTCTGAGTTCACACACCTCCATTCTGTGACGTCACACACCTCTATTCTGTGACTTCACACAACTCCATTCTATGATTTCACACACCTCCATTCTATGACTTCACCCACCTCCATTCTATGACTTCATACCTCCATATTGACTTCACACACCTCCATTCTGTGACTTCACACACCTTCATTATATGACTTCACACACCTCCATTCTATGACTTCACACACCTCAAGTCTATGACTTCACACACCTCCATTCTGTGACCTCACACACCTCCATTCTATGACTTCACACACCTTCATTCTTACTTCACAAACATACATTCTATGACTTCACACACCTACATTCTATGACTTCACAAACCTCCATTCTGTGACTTCACACACCTCCATTCTATGAGTTCAAACACCTCCATTCTGACTTCACACACCTCCATTCTATGCCTTCACACACCTCCATTCTGAATTCACACAGCTCCATTCTGTGACTTCACAAAACTCCATTCTATCATTTCACACACCTCCATACTATGACTTCACACAACTCCATTCTATGACTTCACACACCTCCATTCTGACTTCACACACCTCCATTCTATGACTTCACAGACCTCGAATCTGTAACTTCACTCACCTGCACTCTATGACTTCATACTCCTCCATTCTATGACTTCCCAAACCTTCTTTCTATGACTTCACCCACCTCCAATCTATGACTACAACCTCCATTCTGACTTCACACACCTCCATTCTGTGACTTCACACACCTCCATTCTATGACTTAACACACCTTCATTTTTACTTCAGAAACATCCATTCTATGACTTCACATACCTCCATTCTATGACTTCACAAACCTCCATTCGGTGACTTCACATATCTCCATTCTGACTTCACACACCTCCATTCTATGACTTCACACACTTCCATTCTATGACTTCACACACCTCCATTCTGTGACTTCACAAACCTCCATTCTGAGTCACACACCTCCATTCTGTGACTTCACACACCTCCATTCTGTGACTTCACACACTTCCATTGTGTGACTTCACACACTTCCTTTCCATGACTTCACACACCTCCATTTTATGACTTCACACACCTCCATTCTTTGACTTCACACACCTAAATTCTGAGTTGACACACCTCCATTCTGTGACTTCACACACCTCCATTCTGACTTCACACAGCTCCATTTTATGAATTTGCACACCTCCATTCTTTGACGTCACACACCTCCATTCTATGACTTCACACACCTCAATTCTGTAACTTCACACACCTCCAATCTAGGACTTCCCACACCTGCATTCTGACTTCACACACCTCCATTCTAGGACTTCACACACCTCCATTCTATGACTTCACACACTTCCATTCAATGACTTCACACAGCTCCATTGTATGACTTCACACACCTCCATTCTAGGACTTCACACATCTTCTTTCTGTAACTTCCCACACTTCCAATGTTTGACTTCACAAACCTCCATTCCATGACTTCACACACCTCCATTCTATGAGTTCACACACCTCCATTCTTTGACTTCACACACCTCCATTTTGACTTCACACACCTACATTCTGTGACTTCACACACCTCCATTTGTGACTTCACACACGACCATTTTGATTTCACACACCTCCATTCTGTGACTTCACACACCTCCATTCTTTGACTTCACACACCTCCGTTTTGACTTCACACACTTCAATTCTGTGACTTCACACACCTCCATTCTGTGACTTCACACACCACCCTTGTTTGCCTTCACACACCTCCATTGTTTGACTTCACACACCTCCATTCCACGACTTCACACACCTCCATTCTATTAGTTCACACACATCCATTCTATGAGTTCACGCACCACAATTTTGTCTTCACACACCTCCATTCTATGACTTCGGAAACCTCCATTCTGTGACTTCACACACCTCCATTCGGAGTTCACCCACCACCATTCGGTGACTTCACACACCTCCATTCTCGACTTCACAAACCTCCATTCTGTGACTTCACACACCTCCATTCTGTGACTTCACACACCTCCATTCTGTGACTTCACACACCTCCATTCTATGATTTCACACCTCCATTTTGACTTCACACACCTAAAATATATGACTTCATACTCGTCCATTCTGTGATTTCGCACACCTCCATTCTATGACATCACACACCTCCATTCTGTGACTTCACCCACCTCCATTCTGTGACTTCACACACCTCCATTCTCCGACTTCACACCCCTCCAATTTGACTTCACATACCTCCATTCTATGACTTCACAAACCTCCATTCGGTGACTTCACATACCTCCATTCTATGACTTCATACACCTCCATTCTGTGACTTCACACACCTCCATTCTATGACTTCACACACTTCCATTGTGACGTCACACACCTCCATTCTATGAGTTCACACACCTCCATTCTGACTTCACACACCTCCATTCTATTAGTTCACACACCTCCATTCTGAATTCACAAAGCTGAATTCTGTGACTTCACAAAACTCCATTCTATGATTTAAACACCTCCATACTATGACTTCACACAACTCCATCTATGACTTCACACACCTCCATTCTGACATCACATACCTCCATTCTATGACTTCACAGACCTCTAATCTGTGACTTCACTCACCTGCACTCGATGACTTCACATTCCTCCATTCTCTGACTTCCCTCACCTCCTTTCTATGACTTCACCCACCTCCAATCTATGACTTCACACGTCCATTCTGACTTCACACACCTCCATTCTGTGACTTCACACACCTCCATTCTATGACTTCACACACCTTAATTTTTCCTTCAGAAACATCCATTCTATGACCTCACACACCTCCATTCTATGACTTCACAAACCTCCATTCTGTGACTTCACACACCTCCATTCTGAGTTCACACAACTCCATTCGGTGACTTCACACATCTCCATTCTGACTTCACACACCTCCATTCTATGACTTCACACACTTCCATTCTATGACTTCACACACCTCCATTCTGTGACTTCACAAACCTCCATTCTGAGTTCACACAGCTCCATTCTGTGACTTCACACACCTCCATTCAGGGACTTCACACACCTCCATTGTGTGACTTCACACACTTCCATTCTATGACTTCACACACCTCCATTTTATAACTTCACACACCTCCATTCTGTGACTTCACACCCCTCCATTCTGACTTCACAAACCTCCATTCTATGACTTCACACACCTGCATTCTATGACTTCACACACCTCCATTCTTTGACTTCACACACCTGAATTCTGAGTTGACACACCTCCATTCTGTGAATTCACACACCTCCATTCTGACTTCACACAGCTCCATTCTATGAATTTGCACACCTCCATTCTTTGACGTCACACAACTCCAATCTATGACTTCACACACCTATATTATTACATTACAAACATCCATTCTATAACTTCACACAACTTCTTTCTATGACTTTACACACCTCCATTCTGTGACTTCACATACCTCCATTCTATGATTTCACACACCTCCATTCTGTGACTTCACACACCTCCATTCTATGACTTCACACACTTCCATTCTGTGACTTCACACACCTCCATTCTATGAGTTCAAACACCTCCATTCTGACTTCACACACCTCCATTCTATGACTTCACACACCTCCATTCTGAATTCACACAGCTCCATTCTGTGACTTCACAAAACTCCATTCTATGATTTCACACACCTCCATACTATGACTTCACACAACTCCATCTATGACTTCACACACCTCCATTCTGACTTCACACACCTCCATTCTATGACTTCACAGACCTCGAATCTGTGACTTCACTCACCTGCACTCTATGACTTCATACTCCTCCATTCTATGACTTCCCACACCTTCTTTCTATGACTTCACCCACCTCCAATCTATGACTACACACCTCCATTCTGACTTCACACACCTCCATTCTGTGACTTCACACACCTCCATTCTATGACTTCACACGCCTTCATTTTTACTTCAGAAACATCCATTCTATGACTTCACATACCTACATTCTATGACTTCACAAACCTCCATTCGGTGACTTCACATATCTCCATTCTGACTTCACACACCTCCATTCTATGACTTCACACACTTCCATTCTCTGACTTCACACACCTCCATTCTGTGACTTTACACACCTCCATTCTGAGTTCACACACCTCCATTCTGTGACGTCACACACCTCTATTCTGTGACTTCACACAACTCCATTCTATGATTTCACACACCTCCATTCTATGACTTCACCCACCTCCATTCTATGACTTCATACCTCCATATTGACTTCACACACCTCCATTCTGTGACTTCACACACCTTCATTATATGACTTCACACACCTCCATTCTATGACTTCACACACCTCAAGTCTATGACTTCACACACCTCCATTCTGTGACCTCACACACCTCCATTCTATGACTTCACACACCTTCATTCTTACTTCACAAACATACATTCTATGACTTCACACACCTACATTCTATGACTTCACAAACCTCCATTCGGTGACTTCACACATCTCCATTCTCACTTCACACACCTCCATTCTATGACTTCACACACCTCCATTCTATGACTTCACACACTTCCATTCTTTGACTTCACACACCTCCATTCTGTGTTCACACACCTCAATTCTGTGACTTCACACACCTCCATTCTGACTTCACACACCTCCATTCTATGACTTCACACACTTCCATTCTATGACTTCACACACCTCCATTCTGTGACTTTACAAACCTCCATTCTGAGTCACACACCTCAATTCTGTGACTTCACACACCTCCATTCTGTGACTTCACACACCTCCATTGTGTGACTTCACACACTTCCATTCCATGACTTCACACACCTCCATTTTATAACTTCACACACCTCCATTCTTTGACTTCACACACCTAAATTCTGAGTTGACACACCTCCATTCTGTGACTTCACACACCTCCATTCTGACTTCACACAGCTCCATTCTATGAATTTGCACACCTCCATTCTTTGAAGTCACACACCTCCATTCTATGACTTCACACACCTCAATTCTGTAACTTCACACACCTCCATTCTATGACTTCATACCGTCAATTCTGTGACCTCACACACCTCCATTCTATGACTTCACACACTTCCATTCTATAATTCACCCACCTACATTCTGTGACTTTACACACCTCCATTCTGTGTTCACACACCTCCATTCTGTGACATCACACACCTCCAGTCTGTGACTTCCCACACCTCCATTCTGTGACTTCACACACCTCCATTCTATGACTTCACACAATTCCATTCTATGACTTCACCCACCTCCATTCTATGACTTCACACACCTCCAATCTAGGACTTCCCACACCTGCATTCTGACTTCACACACCTCCATTCTAGGACTTCACACACCTCCATTCTATGACTTCACACACTTCCATTCTATAACTTCACACAGCTCCATTCTATGACTTCACACACCTCCATTCTATGACTTCCCACACCTGCATTCTGACTTCACACACCTCCATTCTAGGACTTCACACATCTTCTTTCTGTAACTTCCCACACTTCCAATGTTTGACTTCACAAACCTCCATTCCATGACTTCACACACCTCCATTCTATGAGTTCACACACCTCCATTCTTTGACTTCACACACCTCCATTTTGACTTCACACACCTACATTCTGTGACTTCACACACCTCCATTTGTGACTTCACACATGACCATTTTGATTTCACACACCTCCATTCTGTGACTTCACACACCTCCATTCTTTGACTTCACACACCTCCGTTTTGACTTCACACACTTCAATTCTGTGACTTCACACACCTCCATTCTGTGACTTCACACACCACCCTTGTTTGCCTTCACACACCTCCATTGTTTGACTTCACACACCTCCATTCCACGACTTCACACACCTCCATTCTATTAGTTCACACACATCCATTCTATGAGTTCACGCACCACAATTTTGTCTTCAAACACCTCCATTCTATGACTTCGGAAACCTCCATTCTGTGACTTCACACACCTCTATTCGGAGTTCACCCACCACCATTCGGTGACTTCACACACCTCCATTCTGACTTCACACACCTCATTCTATGATTTCACACACTTCCATTCTATGACTTCACACACCTCCATTCTGTGACTTCACACACCTCCATTCTGTGACTTCACACACCTCCATTCTGTGACTTCACACACCTCCATTCTATGATTTCACACCTCCATTTTGACTTCACACACCTAAAATATATGACTTCATACCCGTCCATTCTGTGATTTCACACACCTCCATTCTATGACTTCACACACCTCCATTCTGTGACTTCACCCACCTCCACTCTGTGACTTCACACACCTCCATTCTCCGACTTCACACCCCTCCAATTTGACTTCACATACCTCCATTCTATGACTTCACAAACCTCCATTCGGTGACTTCACATACCTCCATTCTATGACTTCATACACCTCCATTCTGTGACTTCACACACCTCCATTCTATGACTTCACACACCTTAATTTTTCCTTCAGAAACATCCATTCTATGACCTCACACACCTCCATTCTATGACTTCACAAACCTCCATTCTGTGACTTCACACACCTCCATTCTGAGTTCACACAACTCCATTCGGTGACTTCACACATCTCCATTCTGACTTCACACACCTCCATTCTATGACTTCACACACTTCCATTCTATGACTTCACACACCTCCATTCTGTGACTTCACAAACCTTCATTCTGAGTTCACACAGCTCCATTCTGTGACTTCACACACCTCCATTCAGGGACTTCACACACCTCCATTGTGTGACTTCACACACTTCCATTCTATGACTTCACACACCTCCATTTTATAACTTCACACACCTCCATTCTGTGACTTCACACCCCTCCATTCTGACTTCACACACCTCCATTCTATGACTTCACACACTTGCATTCTATGACTTCACACACCTCCATTCTGTGACTTCACACACCTGAATTCTGAGTTGACATACCTCCATTCTGTGACTTCACACACCTCCATTCTGACTTCACACAGCTCCATTCTATGAATTTGCACACCTCCATTCTTTGACGTCACACACCTCCAATCTATGAAGTCACACACCTATATTATTACATTACAAACATCCATTCTATAACTTCACACAACTTCATTCTATGACTTTACACACCTCCATTCTGTGACTTCACATACCTCCATTCTATGATTTCACACACCTCCATTCTGTGACTTCACACACCTCCATTCTATGACTTCACACACTTCCATTCTGTGACTTCACACACCTCCATTCTATGAGTTCAAACACCTCCATTCTGACTTCACACACCTCCATTCTATGACTTCACACACCTCCATTCTGAATTCACACAGCTCCATTCTGTGACTTCACAAAACTCCATTCTATGATTTCACACACCTCCATACTATGACTTCACACAACTCCATCTATGACTTCACACACCTCCATTCTGACTTCACACACCTCCATTCTATGACTTCACAGACCTCGAATCTGTGACTTCACTCACCTGCACTCTATGACTTCATACTCCTCCATTCTATGACTTCCCACACCTTCTTTCTATGACTTCACCCACCTCCAATCTATGACTACACACCTCCATTCTGACTTCACACACCTCCATTCTGTGACTTCACACACCTCCATTCTATGACTTCACACGCCTTCATTTTTACTTCAGAAACATCCATTCTATGACTTCACATACCTCCATTCAATGACTTCACAAACCTCCATTCGGTGACTTCACATATCTCCATTCTGACTTCACACACCTCCATTCTATGACTTCACACACTTCCATTCTCTGACTTCACACACCTCCATTCTGTGACTTTACACACCTCCATTCTGAGTTCACACACCTCCATTCTGTGACGTCACACACCTCCATTCTGTGACTTCACACATCTCCATTCTATGATTTCTCACAACTCCATTCTATGACTTCACCCACCTCCATTCTATGACTTCATACCTCCATATTGACTTCACACACCTCCATTCTGTGACTTCACACACCTTCATTATATGACTTCACACACCTCCATTCTATGACTTCACACACCTCAAGTCTATGACTTCACACACCTCCATTCTGTGACCTCACACACCTCCATTCTATGACTTCACACACCTTCATTCTTACTTCAAAAACATACATTCTATGACTTCACACACCTACATTCTATGACTTCACAAACCTCCAGTCGGTGACTTCACACATCTCCATTCTGACTTCACACACCTCCATTCTATGACTTCACACACCTCCATTCTATGACTTCACACACTTCCATTCTTTGACTTCACACACCTCCATTCTGTGTTCACACACCTCAATTCTGTGACTTCACACACCTCCATTCTGACTTCACACACCTCCATTCTATGACTTCACACACTTCCATTCTATGACTTCACACACCTCCATTCTGTGACTTTACAAACCTCCATTCTGAGTCACACACCTCAATTCTGTGACTTCACACACCTCCATTCTGTGACTTCACACACCTGCATTGTGTGACTTCACACACTTCCATTCCATGACTTCACACACCTCCATTTTATGACTTCACACACCTCCATTCTATGACTTCATACACCTAAATTCTGAGTTGACAGACCTCCATTCTGTGACTTCACACACCTCCATTCTGACTTCACACAGCTCCATTCTATGAATTTGCACACCTCCATTCTTTGAAGTCACACACCTCCATTCTATGACTTCACACACCTCAATTCTGTAACTTCACACACCTCCATTCTATGACTTCATACCGTCAATTCTGTGACCTCACACACCTCCATTCTATGACTTCACACACTTCCATTCTATAATTCACCCACCTACATTCTGTGACTTTACACACCTCCATTCTGAGTTCACACACCTCCATTCTGTGACATCACACACCTCCAGTCTGTGACTTCCCACACCTCCATTCTGTGACTTCACACACCTCCATTCTATGACTTCACACAATTCCATTCTATGACTTCACCCACCTCCATTCTATGACTTCACACACCTCCAATCTAGGACTTCCCACACCTGCATTCTGACTTCACACACCTCCATTCTAGGACTTCACACACCTCCATTCTATGACTTCACACACTTCCATTCTATAACTTCACACAGCTCCATTCTATGACTTCACACACCTCCATTCTATGACTTCCCACACCTGCATTCTGACTTCACACACCTCCATTCTAGGACTTCACACATCTTCTTTCTGTAACTTCCCACACTTCCAATGTTTGACTTCACAAACCTCCATTCCATGACTTCACACACCTCCATTCTATGAGTTCACACACCTCCATTCTTTGACTTCACACACCTCCATTTTGACTTCACACACCTACATTCTGTGACTTCACACACCTCCATTTGTGACTTCACACATGACCATTTTGATTTCACACACCTCCATTCTGTGACTTCACACACCTCCATTCTTTGACTTCACACACCTCCGTTTTGACTTCACACACTTCAATTCTGTGACTTCACACACCTCCATTCTGTGACTTCACACACCACCCTTGTTTGCCTTCACACACCTCCATTGTTTGACTTCACACACCTCCATTCCACGACTTCACACACCTCCATTCTATTAGTTCACACACATCCATTCTATGAGTTCACGCACCACAATTTTGTCTTCAAACACCTCCATTCTATGACTTCGGAAACCTCCATTCTGTGACTTCACACACCTCTATTCGGAGTTCACCCACCACCATTCGGTGACTTCACACACCTCCATTCTGACTTCACACACCTCATTCTATGATTTCACACACTTCCATTCTATGACTTCACACACCTCCATTCTGTAACTTCACACACCTCCATTCTGTGACTTCACACACCTCCATTCTGTGATTTCACACCTCCATTTTGACTTCACACACCTAAAATATATGACTTCATACCCGTCCATTCTGTGATTTCACACACCTCCATTCTATGACTTCACACACCTCCATTCTGTGACTTCACCCACCTCCATTCTGTGACTTCACACACCTCCATTCTCCGACTTCACACCCCTCCAATTTGACTTCACATACCTCCATTCTATGACTTCACAAACCTCCATTCGGTGAGTTCAAATACCTCCATTCTATGACTTCATACACCTCCATTCTGTGACTTCACACACCTCCATTCTATGACTTCACACACCTTAATTTTTCCTTCAGAAACATCCATTCTATGACCTCACACACCTCCATTCTATGACTTCACAAACCTCCATTCTGTGACTTCACACACCTCCATTCTGAGTTCACACAACTCCATTCGGTGACTTCACACATCTCCATTCTGACTTCACACACCTCCATTCTATGACTTCACACACTTCCATTCTATGACTTCACACACCTCCATTCTGTGACTTCACAAACCTTCATTCTGAGTTCACACAGCTCCATTCTGTGACTTCACACACCTCCATTCAGGGACTTCACACACCTCCATTGTGTGACTTCACACACTTCCATTCTATGACTTCACACACCTCCATTTTATAACTTCACACACCTCCATTCTGTGACTTCACACCCCTCCATTCTGACTTCACACACCTCCATTCTATGACTTCACACACTTGCATTCTATGACTTCACACACCTCCATTCTGTGACTTCACACACCTGAATTCTGAGTTGACACACCTCCATTCTGTGACTTCACACACCTCCATTCTGACTTCACACAGCTCCATTCTATGAATTTGCACACCTCCATTCTTTGACGTCACACACCTCCAATCTATGAAGTCACACACCTATATTATTACATTACAAACATCCATTCTATAACTTCACACAACTTCATTCTATGACTTTACACACCTCCATTCTGTGACTTCACATACCTCCATTCTATGATTTCACACACCTCCATTCTGTGACTTCACACACCTCCATTCTATGACTTCACACACTTCCATTCTGTGACTTCACACACCTCCATTCTATGAGTTCAAACACCTCCATTCTGACTTCACACACCTCCATTCTATGACTTCACACACCTCCATTCTGAATTCACACAGCTCCATTCTGTGACTTCACAAAACTCCATTCTATGATTTCACACACCTCCATACTATGACTTCACACAACTCCATCTATGACTTCACACACCTCCATTCTGACTTCACACACCTCCATTCTATGACTTCACAGACCTCGAATCTGTGACTTCACTCACCTGCACTCTATGACTTCATACTCCTCCATTCTATGACTTCCCACACCTTCTTTCTATGACTTCACCCACCTCCAATCTATGACTACACACCTCCATTCTGACTTCACACACCTCCATTCTGTGACTTCACACACCTCCATTCTATGACTTCACACGCCTTCATTTTTACTTCAGAAACATCCATTCTATGACTTCACATACCTCCATTCTATGACTTCACAAACCTCCATTCGGTGACTTCACATATCTCCATTCTGACTTCACACACCTCCATTCTATGACTTCACACACTTCCATTCTCTGACTTCACACACCTCCATTCTGTGACTTTACACACCTCCATTCTGAGTTCACACACCTCCATTCTGTGACGTCACACACCTCAATTCTGTGACTTCACACAACTCCATTCTATGATTTCACACAACTCCATTCTATGACTTCACCCACCTCCATTCTATGACTTCATACCTCCATATTGACTTCACACACCTCCATTCTGTGACTTCACACACCTTCATTATATGACTTCACACACCTCCATTCTATGACTTCACACACCTCAAGTCTATGACTTCACACACCTCCATTCTGTGACCTCACACACCTCCATTCTATGACTTCACACACCTTCATTCTTACTTCACAAACATACATTCTATGACTTCACACACCTACATTCTATGACTTCACAAACCTCCAGTCGGTGACTTCACACATCTCCATTCTGACTTCACACACCTCCATTCTATGACTTCACACACCTCCATTCTATGACTTCACACACTTCCATTCTTTGACTTCACACACCTCCATTCTGTGTTCACACACCTCAATTCTGTGACTTCACACACCTCCATTCTGACTTCACACACCTCCATTCTATGACTTCACACACTTCCATTCTATGACTTCACACACCTCCATTCTGTGACTTTACAAACCTCCATTCTGAGTCACACACCTCAATTCTGTGACTTCACACACCTCCATTCTGTGACTTCACACACCTGCATTGTGTGACTTCACACACTTCCATTCCATGACTTCACACACCTCCATTTTATGACTTCACACACCTCCATTCTATGACTTCATACACCTAAATTCTGAGTTGACAGACCTCCATTCTGTGACTTCACACACCTCCATTCTGACTTCACACAGCTCCATTCTATGAATTTGCACACCTCCATTCTTTGAAGTCACACACCTCCATTCTATGACTTCACACACCTCAATTCTGTAACTTCACACACCTCCATTCTATGACTTCATACCGTCAATTCTGTGACCTCACACACCTCCATTCTATGACTTCACACACTTCCATTCTATAATTCACCCACCTACATTCTGTGACTTTACACACCTCCATTCTGAGTTCACACACCTCCATTCTGTGACATCACACACCTCCAGTCTGTGACTTCCCACACCTCCATTCTGTGACTTCACACACCTCCATTCTATGACTTCACACAATTCCATTCTATGACTTCACCCACCTCCATTCTATGACTTCACACACCTCCAATCTAGGACTTCCCACACCTGCATTCTGACTTCACACACCTCCATTCTAGGACTTCACACACCTCCATTCTATGACTTCACACACTTCCATTCTATAACTTCACACAGCTCCATTCTATGACTTCACACACCTCCATTCTATGACTTCCCACACCTGCATTCTGACTTCACACACCTCCATTCTAGGACTTCACACATCTTCTTTCTGTAACTTCCCACACTTCCAATGTTTGACTTCACAAACCTCCATTCCATGACTTCACACACCTCCATTCTATGAGTTCACACACCTCCATTCTTTGACTTCACACACCTCCATTTTGACTTCACACACCTACATTCTGTGACTTCACACACCTCCATTTGTGACTTCACACATGACCATTTTGATTTCACACACCTCCATTCTGTGACTTCACACACCTCCATTCTTTGACTTCACACACCTCCGTTTTGACTTCACACACTTCAATTCTGTGACTTCACACACCTCCATTCTGTGACTTCACACACCACCCTTGTTTGCCTTCACACACCTCCATTGTTTGACTTCACACACCTCCATTCCACGACTTCACACACCTCCATTCTATTAGTTCACACACATCCATTCTATGAGTTCACGCACCACAATTTTGTCTTCAAACACCTCCATTCTATGACTTCGGAAACCTCCATTCTGTGACTTCACACACCTCTATTCGGAGTTCACCCACCACCATTCGGTGACTTCACACACCTCCATTCTGACTTCACACACCTCATTCTATGATTTCACACACTTCCATTCTATGACTTCACACACCTCCATTCTGTGACTTCACACACCTCCATTCTGTGACTTCACACACCTCCATTCTGTGACTTCACACACCTCCATTCTATGATTTCACACCTCCATTTTGACTTCACACACCTAAAATATATGACTTCATACCCGTCCATTCTGTGATTTCACACACCTCCATTCTATGACTTCACACACCTCCATTCTGTGACTTCACCCACCTCCATTCTGTGATTTCACACACCTCCATTCTCCGACTTCACACCCCTCCAATTTGACTTCACATACCTCCATTCTATGACTTCACAAACCTCCATTCGGTGACTTCACATACCTCCATTCTATGACTTCATACACCTCCATTCTGTGACTTCACACACCTCCATTCTATGACTTCACACACCTTAATTTTTCCTTCAGAAACATCCATTCTATGACCTCACACACCTCCATTCTATGACTTCACAAACCTCCATTCTGTGACTTCACACACCTCCATTCTGAGTTCACACAACTCCATTCGGTGACTTCACACATCTCCATTCTGACTTCACACACCTCCATTCTGTGACTTCACACACTTCCATTCTATGACTTCACACACCTCCATTCTGTGACTTCACAAACCTTCATTCTGAGTTCACACAGCTCCATTCTGTGACTTCACACACCTCCATTCAGGGACTTCACACACCTCCATTGTGTGACTTCACACACTTCCATTCTATGACTTCACACACCTCCATTTTATAACTTCACACACCTCCATTCTGTGACTTCACACCCCTCCATTCTGACTTCACACACCTCCATTCTATGACTTCACACACTTGCATTCTATGACTTCATACACCTCCATTCTGTGACTTCACACACCTGAATTCTGAGTTGACACACCTCCATTCTGTGACTTCACACACCTCCATTCTGACTTCACACAGCTCCATTCTATGAATTTGCACACCTCCATTCTTTGACGTCACACACCTCCAATCTATGAAGTCACACACCTATATTATTACATTACAAACATCCATTCTATAACTTCACACAACTTCATTCTATGACTTTACACACCTCCATTCTGTGACTTCACATACCTCCATTCTATGATTTCACACACCTCCATTCTGTGACTTCACACACCTCCATTCTATGACTTCACACACTTCCATTCTGTGACTTCACACACCTCCATTCTATGAGTTCAAACACCTCCATTCTGACTTCACACACCTCCATTCTATGACTTCACACACCTCCATTCTGAATTCACACAGCTCCATTCTGTGACTTCACAAAACTCCATTCTATGATTTCACACACCTCCATACTATGACTTCACACAACTCCATCTATGACTTCACACACCTACATTCTGACTTCACACACCTCCATTCTATGACTTCACAGACCTCGAATCTGTGACTTCACTCACCTGCACTCTATGACTTCATACTCCTCCATTCTATGACTTCCCACACCTTCTTTCTATGACTTCACCCACCTCCAATCTATGACTACACACCTCCATTCTGACTTCACACACCTCCATTCTGTGACTTCACACACCTCCATTCTATGACTTCACACGCCTTCATTTTTACTTCAGAAACATCCATTCTATGACTTCACATACCTCCATTCTATGACTTCACAAACCTCCATTCGGTGACTTCACATATCTCCATTCTGACTTCACACACCTCCATTCTATGACTTCACACACTTCCATTCTCTGACTTCACACACCTCCATTCTGTGACTTTACACACCTCCATTCTGAGTTCACACACCTCCATTCTGTGACGTCACACACCTCCATTCTGTGACTTCACACAACTCCATTCTATGATTTCACACAACTCCATTCTATGACTTCACCCACCTCCATTCTATGACTTCATACCTCCATATTGACTTCACACACCTCCATTCTGTGACTTCACACACCTTCATTATATGACTTCACACACCTCCATTCTATGACTTCACACACCTCAAGTCTATGACTTCACACACCTCCATTCTGTGACCTCACACACCTCCATTCTATGACTTCACACACCTTCATTCTTACTTCACAAACATACATTCTATGACTTCACACACCTACATTCTATGACTTCACAAACCTCCAGTCGGTGACTTCACACATCTCCATTCTGACTTCACACACCTCCATTCTATGACTTCACACACCTCCATTCTATGACTTCACACACTTCCATTCTTTGACTTCACACACCTCCATTCTGTGTTCACACACCTCAATTCTGTGACTTCACACACCTCCATTCTGACTTCACACACCTCCATTCTATGACTTCACACACTTCCATTCTATGACTTCACACACCTCCATTCTGTGACTTTACAAACCTCCATTCTGAGTCACACACCTCAATTCTGTGACTTCACACACCTCCATTCTGTGACTTCACACACCTGCATTGTGTGACTTCACACACTTCCATTCCATGACTTCACACACCTCCATTTTATGACTTCACACACCTCCATTCTATGACTTCATACACCTAAATTCTGAGTTGACAGACCTCCATTCTGTGACTTCACACACCTCCATTCTGACTTCACACAGCTCCATTCTATGAATTTGCACACCTCCATTCTTTGAAGTCACACACCTCCATTCTATGACTTCACACACCTCAATTCTGTAACTTCACACACCTCCATTCTATGACTTCATACCGTCAATTCTGTGACCTCACACACCTCCATTCTATGACTTCACACACTTCCATTCTATAATTCACCCACCTACATTCTGTGACTTTACACACCTCCATTCTGAGTTCACACACCTCCATTCTGTGACATCACACACCTCCAGTCTGTGACTTCCCACACCTCCATTCTGTGACTTCACACACCTCCATTCTATGACTTCACACAATTCCATTCTATGACTTCACCCACCTCCATTCTATGACTTCACACACCTCCAATCTAGGACTTCCCACACCTGCATTCTGACTTCACACACCTCCATTCTAGGACTTCACACACCTCCATTCTATGACTTCACACACTTCCATTCTATAACTTCACACAGCTCCATTCTATGACTTCACACACCTCCATTCTATGACTTCCCACACCTGCATTCTGACTTCACACACCTCCATTCTAGGACTTCACACATCTTCTTTCTGTAACTTCCCACACTTCCAATGTTTGACTTCACAAACCTCCATTCCATGACTTCACACACCTCCATTCTATGAGTTCACACACCTCCATTCTTTGACTTCACACACCTCCATTTTGACTTCACACACCTACATTCTGTGACTTCACACACCTCCATTTGTGACTTCACACATGACCATTTTGATTTCACACACCTCCATTCTGTGACTTCACACACCTCCATTCTTTGACTTCACACACCTCCGTTTTGACTTCACACACTTCAATTCTGTGACTTCACACACCTCCATTCTGTGACTTCACACACCACCCTTGTTTGCCTTCACACACCTCCATTGTTTGACTTCACACACCTCCATTCCACGACTTCACACACCTCCATTCTATTAGTTCACACACATCCATTCTATGAGTTCACGCACCACAATTTTGTCTTCAAACACCTCCATTCTATGACTTCGGAAACCTCCATTCTGTGACTTCACACACCTCTATTCGGAGTTCACCCACCACCATTCGGTGACTTCACACACCTCCATTCTGACTTCACACACCTCATTCTATGATTTCACACACTTCCATTCTATGACTTCACACACCTCCATTCTGTGACTTCACACACCTCCATTCTGTGACTTCACACACCTCCATTCTGTGACTTCACACACCTCCATTCTATGATTTCACACCTCCATTTTGACTTCACACACCTAAAATATATGACTTCATACCCGTCCATTCTGTGATTTCACACACCTCCATTCTATGACTTCACACACCTCCATTCTGTGACTTCACCCACCTCCATTCTGTGATTTCACACACCTCCATTCTCCGACTTCACACCCCTCCAATTTGACTTCACATACCTCCATTCTATGACTTCACAAACCTCCATTCGGTGACTTCACATACCTCCATTCTATGACTTCATACACCTCCATTCTGTGACTTCACACACCTCCATTCTATGACTTCACACACCTTAATTTTTCCTTCAGAAACATCCATTCTATGACCTCACACACCTCCATTCTATGACTTCACAAACCTCCATTCTGTGACTTCACACACCTCCATTCTGAGTTCACACAACTCCATTCGGTGACTTCACACATCTCCATTCTGACTTCACACACCTCCATTCTGTGACTTCACACACTTCCATTCTATGACTTCACACACCTCCATTCTGTGACTTCACAAACCTTCATTCTGAGTTCACACAGCTCCATTCTGTGACTTCACACACCTCCATTCAGGGACTTCACACACCTCCATTGTGTGACTTCACACACTTCCATTCTATGACTTCACACACCTCCATTTTATAACTTCACACACCTCCATTCTGTGACTTCACACCCCTCCATTCTGACTTCACACACCTCCATTCTATGACTTCACACACCTGCATTCTATGACTTCACACACCTCCATTCTTTGACTTCACACACCTGAATTCTGAGTTGACACACCTCCATTCTGTGACTTCACACACCTCCATTCTGACTTCACACAGCTCCATTCCATGAATTTGCACACCTCCATTCTTTGACGTCACACACCTCCAATCTATGAAGTCACACACCTATATTATTACATTACAAACATCCATTCTATAACTTCACACAACTTCATTCTATGACTTTACACACCTCCATTCTGTGACTTCACATACCTCCATTCTATGATTTCACACACCTCCATTCTGTGACTTCACACACCTCCATTCTATGACTTCACACACTTCCATTCTGTGACTTCACACACCTCCATTCTATGAGTTCAAACACCTCCATTCTGACTTCACACACCTCCATTCTATGACTTCACACACCTCCATTCTGAATTCACACAGCTCCATTCTGTGACTTCACAAAACTCCATTCTATGATTTCACACACCTCCATACTATGACTTCACACAACTCCATCTATGACTTCACACACCTACATTCTGACTTCACACACCTCCATTCTATGACTTCACAGACCTCGAATCTGTGACTTCACTCACCTGCACTCTATGACTTCATACTCCTCCATTCTATGACTTCCCACACCTTCTTTCTATGACTTCACCCACCTCCAATCTATGACTACACACCTCCATTCTGACTTCACACACCTCCATTCTGTGACTTCACACACCTCCATTCTATGACTTCACACACCTTCATTTTTTCTTAAGAAACATCCATTCTATGACTTCACATACCTCCATTCTATGACTTCACAAACCTCCATTCGGTGACTTCACATATCTCCATTCTGACTTCACACACCTCCATTCTGTGACTTTACACACCTCCATTCTGAGTTCACACACCTCCATTCTGTGACGTCACACACCTCCATTCTGTGACTTCACACAACTCCATTCTATGATTTCACACACCTCCATTCTATGACTTCACCCACCTCCATTCTATGACTTCATACCTCCATATTGACTTCACACACCTCCATTCTGTGACTTCACACACCTTCATTATATGACTTCACACACCTCCATTCTATGACTTCACACACCTCAAGTCTATGACTTCACACACTTCAATTCTGTGACTTCACACACCTCCATTCTATGACTTCACACACCTTCATTCTTACTTCACAAACATACATTCTATGACTTCACACACCTCCATTCTATGACTTCACAAACCTCCATTCGGTGACTTCACACATCTCCATTCTGACTTCACACACCTCCATTCTGTGTTCACACACCTCAATTCTGTGACTTCACACACCTCCATTCTGACTTCACACACCTCCATTCTATGACTTCACACACTTCCATTCTTTGACTTCACACACCTCCATTCTGTGTTCACACACCTCAATTCTGTGACTTCACACACCTCCATTCTGACTTCACACACCTCCATTCTATGACTTCACACACCTGCATTCTATGACTTCACACACCTCCATTCTTTGACTTCACACACCTAAATTCTGAGTTGACACACCTCCATTCTGTGACTTCACACACCTCCATTCTGACTTCACACAGCTCCATTCTATGAATTTGCACACCTCCATTCTTTGACGTCACACACCTCCATTCTATGACTTCACACACCTATATTATTACATTACAAACATCCATTCTATAACTTCACACAACTTCATTCTATGACTTTACACACCTCCATTCTGTGATTTCACATACCTCCATTCTATGATTTCACACACCTCCATTCTGTGACTTCACACACCTCCATTCTATGACTTCACACACTTCCATTCTGTGACTTCACACACCTCCATTCTATGAGTTCAAACACCTCCATTCTGACTTCACACACCTCCATTCTATGACTTCACACACCTCCATTCTGAATTCACACAGGTCCATTCTGTGACTTCACAAAACTCCATTCTATGATTTCACACACCTCCATACTATGACTTCACACAACTCCATCTATGACTTCACACACCTCCATTCTGACTTCACACACCTCCATTCTATGAATTCACAGACCTCGAATATGTGACTTCACTCACCTGCACTCTATGACTTCATGCTCCTCCATTCTATGATTTCCCACACCTTCTTTCTATGAATTCACGACCTCCAATCTATGACTACACACCTCCATTCTGACTTCACACACCTCCATTCTGTGACTTCACACACCTCCATTCTATGAGTTCACACACCTTCATTTTTACTTCAGAAACATCCATTCTATGACTTCACATACCTCCATTCTATGACTTCACAAACCTCCATTCGGTGACTTCACATATCTCCATTATGACTTCACACACCTCCATACTATGACTTCACACACTTCCATTCTATGACTTCACACACCTCCATTCTGTGACTTTACAAACCTCCATTCTGAGTCACACACCTCCATTCTGGGACTTCACACACCTCCATTCTGTGACTTCACACACCTCCATTGTGTGACTTCACACACTTCCATTCCATGACTTCACACACCTCCATTTTATGACTTCACACACCTCCATTCTTTGACTTCACACACCTAAATTCTGAGTTGACACACCTCCATTCTGTGACTTCACACACCTCCATTCTGACTTCACACAGCTCCATTCTATGAATTTGCACACCTCCATTCTTTGAATCACACACCTCCATTCTATGACTTCACACACCTCAATTCTGTAACTTCACACACCTCCATTCTATGACTTCATACCGTCAATTCTGTGACCTCACACACCTCCATTCTATGACTTCACACACTTCCATTCTATAATTCACCCACCTACATTCTGTGACTTTACACACCACCATTCTGAGTTCACACACCTCCATTCTGTGACATCACACACCTCCAGTCTGTGACTTCCCACACCTCCATTCTGTGACTTCACACACCTCCATTCTATGACTTCACACAATTCCATTCTATGACTTCACCCACCTCCATTCTATGACTTCACACACCTCCAATCTAGGACTTCCCACACCTGCATTCTGACTTCACACACCTCCATTCTAGGACTTCACACACCTCCATTCTATGACTTCACACACTTCCATTCTATGACTTCACACAGCTCCATTCTGTGACTTCACACACCTCCATTCTAGGACTTCCCACACCTGCATTCTGACTTCACACACCTCCATTCTAGGACTTCACACATCTTCTTTCTGTAACTTCCCACACTTCCAATGTTTGACTTCACAAACCTCCATTCCATGACTTCACACACCTCCATTCTATGAGTTCACACACCTCCATTCTTTGACTTCACACACCTCCATTTTGACTTCACACACCTACATTCTGTGACTTCACACACCTCCATTCTGTGACTTCACACACCTCCATTCTGTGACTTCACACTCCTCCATTTTGACTTCACACACTTCCATTCTGTGACTTCACACACCTCCATTCTGTGACTTCACACACCACCCTTGTTTGCCTTCACACACCTCCATTCTTTGACTTCACACACCTCCATTCTATTAGTTCACACACATCCATTCTATGAGTTCACGCACCACAATTTTGTCTTCACACACCTCCATTCTATGACTTCGCAAACCTCCATTCTGTGACTTCACACACCTCCATTCGGTGTTCACCCACCACCATTCGGTGACTTCACACACCTCCATTCTGACTTCACACACCTCATTCTATGATTTCACACACTTCCATTCTATGACTTCACACACCTCCATTCTGTGACTTCACACACCTCCATTCTGTGACTTCACACACCTCCATTCTATGACTTCACACACCTCCATTCTCCGATTTCACACATCCATTTTGACTTCACACACCTAAAATATATGACTTCATACCCGTCCATTCTGTGATTTCACACACCTCCATTCTATGACTTCACACACCTCCATTCTGTGACTTCACCCACCTCCATTCTGTGACTTCACACACCTCCATTCTCCGACTTCACACCCCTCCAATTTGACTTCACATACCTCCATTCTATGACTTCACAAACCTCCATTCGGTGACTTCACATACCTCCATTCTATGACTTCATACACCTCCATTCTGTGACTTCACACACCTCCATTCTATGACTTCACACACTTCCATTGTGACGTCACACACCTCCATTCTATGAGTTCACACACCTCCATTCTGACTTCACACACCTCCATTCTATTAGTTCACACACCTCCATTCTGAATTCACAAAGCTGAATTCTGTGACTTCACAAAACTCCATTCTATGATTTCAAACACCTCCATACTATGACTTCACACAACTCCATCTATGACTTCACACACCTCCATTCTGACTTCACACACCTCTATTCTATGACTTCGCACACCTCAATTCTGACATCACACACCTCCATTCTGTGACTTCACAGACCTCGAATCTGTGACTTCACTCACCTGCACTCGATGACTTCACATTCCTCCATTCTATGACTTCCCTCACCTCCTTTCTATGACTTCACCCACCTCCAATCTATGACTACACACCTCCATTCTGACTTCACACACTTCCATTCTGTGACTTCACACACCTCCATTCTATGACTTCACACACCTTAATTTTTCCTTCAGAAACATCCATTCTATGACCTCACACACCTCCATTCTATGACTTCACAAACCTCCATTCTGTGTCTTCACACACCTCCATTCTGAGTTCACACAACTCCATTCGGTGACTTCACACATCTCCATTCTGACTTCACACACCTCCATTCTATGACTTCACACACTTCCATTCTATGACTTCACACACCTCCATTCTGTGACTTCACAAACCTCCATTCTGAGTTCACACAGCTCCATTCTGTGACTTCACACACCTCCATTCAGGGACTTCACACACCTCCATTTTGTGACTTCACACACTTCCATTCTATGACTTCACACACCTCCATTTTATAACTTCACACACCTCCATTCAGTGACTTCACACACCTCCATTCTGACTTCACACACCTCCATTCTATGACTTCACACACCTGCATTCTATGCCTTCACACACCTCCATTCTTTGTGTTCACACACCTAAATTCTGAGTTGACACACCTCCATTCTGTGACTTCACACACCTCCATTCTGACTTCACACAGCTCCATTCTATGAATTTGCACACCGCCATTCTTTGACGTCACACACCTCCATTCTATGACTTCACACACCTATATTATTTCATTACAAACATCTATTCTATAACTTCACACAACTTCATTCTATGACTTTACACACCTCCATTCTGTGACTTCACATACCTCCATTCTATGATTTCACACACCTCCATTCTGTGACTTCACACACCTCCATTCTATGACTTCACACACTTCCATTCTGTGACTTCACACACCTCCATTCTATGAGTTCAAACACCTCCATTCTGACTTCACACACCTCCATTCTATGCCTTCACACACCTCCATTCTGAATTCACACAGCTCCATTCTGTGACTTCACAAAACTCCATTCTATGATTTCACACACCTCCATACTATGACTTCACACAACTCCATTCTATGACTTCACACACCTCCATTCTGACTTCACACACCTCCATTCTATGACTTCACAGACCTCGAATCTGTAACTTCACTCACCTGCACTCTATGACTTCATACTCCTCCATTCTATGACTTCCCAAACCTTCTTTCTATGACTTCACCCACCTCCAATCTATGACTACAACCTCCATTCTGACTTCACACACCTCCATTCTGTGACTTCACACACCTCCATTCTATGACTTCACACACCTTCATTTTTACTTCAGAAACATCCATTCTATGACTTCACATACCTCCATTCTATGACTTCACATACCTCCATTCGGTGACTTCACATATCTCCATTCTGACTTCACACACCTCCATTCTATGACTTCACACACTTCCATTCTATGACTTCACACACCTCCATTCTGTGACTTCACAAACCTCCATTCTGAGTCACACACCTCCATTCTGTGACTTCACACACCTCCATTCTGTGACTTCACACACTTCCATTGTGTGACTTCACACACTTCCATTCCATGACTTCACACACCTCCATTTTATGACTTCACACACCTCCATTCTTTGACTTCACACACCTGCATTCTATGCCTTCACACACCTCCATTCTTTGAGTTCACACACCTAAATTCTGAGTTGACACACCTCCATTCTGTGACTTCACACACCTCCATTCTGACTTCACACAGCTCCATTCTATGAATTTGCACACCTCCATTCTTTGACGTCACACACCTCCATTCTATGACTTCACACACCTCAATTCTGTAACTTCACACACCTCCATTCTATGACTTCATACCGTCAATTCTGTGACCTCACACACCTCCATTCTGTGATTTCACACACTTCCATTCTATGATTCACCCACCTCCATTCTGTGACTTTACACACCTCCTTTCTGAGTTCACACACCTCCATTCTGTGACATCACACACCTCCAGTCTGTGACTTCCCACACCTCCATTCTGTGACTTCACACACCTCCATTCTATGACTTCACACAATTCCATTCTATGACTTCACCCACCTCCATTCTATGACTTCACACACCTCCAATCTAGGACTTCCCACACCTGCATTCTGACTTCACACACCTCCATTCTAGGACTTCACACACCTCCATTCTATGCCTTCACACACTTCCATTCAATGACTTCACACAGCTCCATTCTATGACTTCACACACCTCCATTCTAGGACTTCACACATCTTCTTTCTGTAACTTCCCACACTTCCAATGTTTGACTTCACAAACCTCCATTCCATGACTTCACACACCTCCATTCTATGAGTTCACACACCTCCATTCTTTGACTTCACACACCTCCATTTTGACTTCACACACCTACATTCTGTGACTTCACACACCTCCATTTGTGACTTCACACACGACCATTTTGATTTCACACACCTCCATTCTGTGACTTCACACACCTCCATTCTTTGACTTCACACACCTCCGTTTTGACTTCACACACTTCAATTCTGTGACTTCACACACCTCCATTCTTTGACTTCACACATCTCCATTCCACGACTTCACACACCTCCATTCTATTAGTTCACACACATCCATTCTATGAGTTCACGCACCACAATTTTGTCTTCACACACCTCCATTCTATGACTTCGCAAACCTCCATTCTGTGACTTCACACACCTCCATTCGGAGTTCACCCACCACCATTCGGTGACTTCACACACCTCCATTCTGACTTCACACACCTCATTCTATGATTTCACACACTTCCATTCTATGACTTCACACACCTCCATTCTGTGACTTCACACACCTCCATTCTGTGACTTCACACACCTCCATTCTATGACTTCACACACCTCCATTCTCCGATTTCACACATCCATTTTGACTTCACACACCTAAAATATATGACTTCATACCCGTCCATTCTGTGATTTCACACACCTCCATTCTATGACTTCACACACCTCCATTCTGTGACTTCACCCACCTCCATTCTGTGACTTCACACACCTCCATTCTCCGACTTCACACCCCTCCAATTTGACTTCACATACCTCCATTCTATGACTTCACAAACCTCCATTCGGTGACTTCACATACCTCCATTCTATGACTTCATACACCTCCATTCTGTGACTTCACACACCTCCATTCTATGACTTCACAAACTTCCATTGTGACGTCACACACCTCCATTCTATGAGTTCACACACCTGCATTCTGACTTCACACACCTCCATTCTATTAGTTCACACACCTCCATTCTGAATTCACAAAGCTGAATTCTGTGACTTCACAAAACTCCATTCTATGATTTCAAACACCTCCATACAATGACTTCACACAACTCCATCTATGACTTCACACACCTCCATTCTGACTTCACACACCTCTATTCTATGACTTTGCACACCTCAATTCTGACATCACACACCTCCATTCTATGACTTCACAGACCTCGAATCTGTGACTTCACTCACCTGCACTCGATGACTTCACATTCCTCCATTCTATGACTTCCCTCACCTCCTTTCTATGACTTCACCCACCTCAAATCTATGACTACACACCTCCATTCTGACTTCACACACCTCCATTCTGTGACTTCACACACCTCCATTCTGTGACTTCACACACCTCCATTCTTTGACTTCACACACCTCCCTTTTGACTTCACACACTTCAATTCTGTGACTTCACACACCTCCGTTCTCTGACTTCACACACCACCCTTGTTTGCCTTCACACACCTCCATTCTTTGACTTCACACACCTCCATTCCACGACTTCACACACCTCCATTTTATTAGTTCACACACATCCATTCTATGAGTTCACACACCACAATTTTGCTTCACACACCTCCATTCTATGACTTCGCAATCCTCCATTCTGTGACTTCACACACCTCCATTCGGAGTTCACCTACCACCATTCGGTGACTTCACACACCTCCATTCTAACTTCACACACCTCATTCTATGATTTCACACACTTCCATTCTATGACTTCACACACCTCCATTCTGTGCCTTCACACACCTCCATTCTGTGACTTCACACACCTCCATTCTATGACTTCACACATCTCCATTCTATGATTTCACACACCTCCATTCAATGACTTCACACATCCATTTTGACTTCACACACCTGTAATATATGACTTCAGACACCTCAATTCTGTGACTTCACACACCTCCATTCTATGACTTCACACACTTACATTCTATGATTTCACATACCTCCATGCTATGACTTCACACACCTCCATTCTATGACTTCACACACTTCCATTTTGTGACGTCACACAACTCCATTTTGACTTCTCACACCTCCATTCTCTGACTTCACACACCTCCATTCTATTACTTGACACACTTCCATTGTGACGTCACACACCTCCATTCTATGAGTTCACACACCTCCATTCTATGACTTCACACACCTCCATTCTGACTACACACACCTCCATTCTATGACTTCACACACCTCCATTTTATGAGTTCACACAACTCCATTCTGTGACTTCACACACCTCTATTCTATGACCTCACACACCCTCATTCTATGATTTCACACACCTCCATTCTATGACTTCACACATCCACTTTTACTTCACACACCTCCAATATATGACTTCAAACACCTCAATTCTGTGACTTCACACACCTCCATTCTATGCCTTCATACCCTCCATTCTGTGACTCCACACACCTCCATTCTATGACTTCACACACCTCCATTCTGTGACTTTACACACCTCCATTCTGAGTTCACACACCTCCATTCTGTGACGTCACACACCTCCATTCTGTGACTTCACATACATCCATTCTATGATTTAACACACCTCCATTCTATGACTTCACCCACCTCCATTCTATGACTTCATACCTCCATTCTGATATCACACACCTCCATTCTGTGACTTCACACACCTCCATTCTATGACTTCACACACCTCCATTCTATGACTTCACACACCTCCATTCTATGACTTCACACACCTCCATTCTATGACTTCACACACCTCCATTCTGTGTTCACACCCCTCAATTCTGTGACATCACACACCTCCATTCTGACTTCACACACCTCCATTCTATGACTCACACACCTGCATTCTATGACTTCACACACGTCCATTCTTTGCCTTCACACACCTAAATTCTGAGTTGACACACCTCCATTCTGTGACTTCACACACCTCCATTCTGACTTCACACAGCTCCATTCTATGACTTTGCACACCTCCATTCTTTGACGTCACACACCTCCATTCTCTGAGTTCCCACACCTCCATTCTGACTTCACACACCTCCAATCTGAGTTGACACACCTCCATTCTGTGACTTCATACTCCTCCATTCTATGACTTCCCACACCTTCTTTCTATGACTTCACCCACCTCCAATCTACGACTACTCACCTCCATTCTGACTTCACACACCTCCATTCTGTGACTTCACACACCTCCATTCTATGACTTCACACACCTTCATTTTTACTTCAGAAACATCCATTATATGACTTCACACACCTCCATTCTATGACTTCACACACCTCCATTCTATGACTTCACACACCTCCATTCTATGACTTCACACACCTCCATTCTTTGACTTCATACACCTAAATTCTGAGTTGACACACCTCCATTATGTGACTTCACACACCTCCATTCTGACTTCACACAGCTCCATTTTATGACTTCACACATCTCCATTCTTTGACGTCACACACCTACATTCTATGACTTCACACACCTTCATTCTTACTTTACAAACATCCATTCTATAACTTCACACACCTCAATTCTATGACTTTACACACCTCCATTCTGTCACTTCACACACCTCCATTCTATGACTTCACACACCTCCATTCTGAATTCACAAAGCTGAATTCTGTGACTTCACAAAACTCCATTCTATGATTTCAAACACCTCCATACTATGACTTCACACAACTCCATCTATGACTTCACACACCTCCATTCTGACTTCACACACCTCTATTCTATGACTTCGCACACTTTCATTCTGACATCACACACCTCCATTCTGTGACTTCACAGACCTCGAATCTGTGACTTCACTCACCTGCACTCTATGACTTCACACTCCTCCATTCTATGACTTTCCACACCTCCTTTCTATGAATTCACCCACCTCCAATCTATGACTACACACCTCCATTCTGACTTCACACACCTCCATTCTGTGACTTCACACAGCTCCATTATATGACTTCACACACCTTCATTTTTACTTCAGAAACATCCATTCTATGAGTTCACACACCTCCATTATATGACTTCACAAACTTCCATTCTGTAACTTCACACATGCATTTTGCCTTCACACACCTCCAATATATGACTTCAAACACCTCAATTCTGTGACTTCACACACCTCTATTCTATGACTTCATACCGTCCATTCTGTGACTTCACACAGTTCCATTCTATGACTTCACACACTTCCATTCCATGACTTCACACACCTCCATTCTGTGACTTTACACACCTCCATTCTGAGTTCACACACCTCCTTTCTGTGACGTAACTCACCTCCATTTTGCGACTTCCTACACCTTCATTCTGTGACTTCACACACCTCCATTCTGTGACTTCACACACCTCTATTCTGACTTCAAACACCTCCATTCTATGACTTCGCACACCTCAATTCTGACTTCACACACCTCCATTCAATGACTTCACACACATACATTCTTTGACTTCACACACATCCAATCTGACATCACACACCTCCATTCTATGATTTCACAGACCTCGAATCTGTGACTTCACTCACCTGCACTCTATGACTTCACACTCCTCCATTCTATGACTTCCTACACCTCCTTTCTATGACTTCACCCACCTCCAATCTATGACTACACACCTCCATTCTGACTCACACACCTCCATTCTTTGACTTCACACACCTCAGTTCTATGACTTCACACACCTCCATTCTGACTTCACACACCTCCATTCTATGACTTCACACACCTCCATTCTGACTTCACACACCTCCATTCTGTGACTTCACATATCTCCATTCTATGACTTCACACACCTCCATTCTATGACTTCACACACTTTCATTCTTACTTCAGAAACATCCATTCTATGACTTCACACACCTCCATTCTAGGACTTCAGAAACCTCCTTTCTGTGACTACACACATCCTCCATTCTGAGTTCACACACCTCCATTCTATGAGTTCACACACCTGCATTGCGACTTCACACACCTCCATTCTATGACTAAACACACCTCCATTCTGACCTCACACACCTCCATTCTGACTTAACACACGTAAATCTGTGACTTCACACACCTCCATTCTATGATTTCACACACCTCCATTCTATGACTTCAGTCACCTCCATTCTATGACTTCACACACCTCCTTTTTGAGTTGGCACACCTCCATTCTATGACTTCACACACCTCCAATCTGAATTCACAAACCTCCATTCAATGACTTCACCCACCTCCATTCTATGACTTCACACACCTCCATTCTCCGAATTCACATCCCTCTAATTTGATTTCTCATACCTCCATTCTATGACTTCCCACACCTCCTTTCTATGACTTCACCCACCTTCATTCTATGACTTCACACCTCCATTCTGACTTCACACACTTCCATTCAGTGACTTCACACACCTCCATTCAATGACTTCACACACCTTCATTCTATGACTTCACACACCTTCATTCTTACTTCAGAAACATCCATTCTATGACGTCACACACCTCCATCTATGACTTCACAAACCTCCATTCTGTGACTTCACACACCTCCATACTGAGTTCACAAAACTCCATTCGGTGACTTAACACACCTCCATTCTGACTTCCCACACGTGCATTCTATGACTTCACACACTTCCATTCTATGACTTCACACACCTCCATTCTGTGACTTCACACACCTCCATTCTGAGTTCACACACCTCCATTCTGTGACTTCACACACCTCCATTCTATGACTTCACACACCTACATTCTATGACTTCACACATCCATTTTGACTTCACACACCTCCAATATATGACTTCAAACAGCTCAATTCTCTAACTTCACACACCTCCATTCTATGACTTTAAACCCGTCCATTCAGTGACTTCAAAAACCTCCATTCAATGACTTCACACACCTCCATTCTATGACTTCAACCATCTCCATTCTATGACTTCACACACCTCCATTCTCCGACTTCACACCCCTCTAATTTGATTTATCATACCTCCATTCTATGACTTCACAAACCTCATTTCGGTGACTTCACAATACTCCATTCTATGACTTCACACATCTATATTCTATGACTTCACACACTTCAATTCTGACTCACACAACTCCATATTGTGACTTCACAAAACTCCATTCTATGATTTCACATATCTCCATACTATGACTTTACACACCTCCATCTATGACTTCACACACCTCCATTCTGAGTTCACACACCTCCATTCTGTGACTTCACACACCTCCATACTGACTTCACACACCTCCATTGTATGACTTCACACACCTCCATTCTGTGACTTCACACACCTCCATTCTATGACTTCACAAACTTCCATTCTGACGTCACACACCTCCATTCTATGACTTCACACACCTCCATTTTATGATTTCACTCACCTCCATTCTATGACTTCACACACCTCCTTTCTGAGTTGACACACCTCCATTCTATGACTTCACACACCTCCAATCTGAATTCACACACCTCCATTCTATGACTTCACCCACCTCCATTCTATGACCACACACCTCCATTCTCCGACTTCACACCCCTCTAATTTGATTTCTCATACCTCCATTCTATGACTTCACAAACCTCCCTTCGGTGACTTCACAATACTCCATTCTATGACTTCACACATCTACATTCCATAACTTCACACACCTCAATTCTGACTCACACAACTTCATTCTGTGACTTCACAAAACTCCATTCTATGGTTTCACATATCTCCATACTATGACTTCACACACCTCCATCTATGACTTCACACAGCTCCATTCTGTGACTTCACACACCTCCATTCTATGACTTCCCACACCTCCTTTCTATGAATTCACCCACCTCCTATCTATGACTACACACCTTCATTCTGACTTCACACACCTCCATTCTGTGACTTCCCACACCTCCATTCTGTAACTTCACAGAGCTCCATTCTGTGACTTCACACACCACCATTCTATGACTCCACAAACCTCCATTCTTTGACTTCACACACCTAAATTCTGAGTTGACACACCTCCATTCTGTGACTTCACACACCTCCATTCTGACTTCACACAGCTCCATTCTATGACTTCACACACCTCCATTCTTTGACATCACAGACCTCCATTCTATGACTTCACACACCTTCATTCTTACTTTACAAACATCCATTCTATAACTTCACACACCTCCATTACATGACTTTACACACCTCTATTCTGTGACTTCACATACCTCCATTCTATGACTTCACAAACCTCCATTCTGTGACTTCACACACCTCCATTCTATGACTTCACACACTTCCATTGTTACGTCACACACCTCCATTCTATGAGTTCACACACCGCCATTCTGACTTCACACACCTCCATTCTATGACTTCACACACCTCCATTCTGACTTCACACACCTTCTTTCTGTGACTTCACACACCTCCATTCTATGACTTCACCCACCTCCATTCTATGACTTCACACACCTCCATTCTCCGACTTCACACCCCTCTAATTTGATTTCTCATACCTCTATTCTATGACTTCACAAACCTCCCTTCGGTGACTTCACAATACTCCATTCTATGACTTCACACATCTACATTCCATGACTTCACACACTTCAAATCTGACATCACCCACCTCCATTCTATGATTTCACAGACCTCGAATCTGTGACTTCACTCACCTGCACTCTATGATTTCCCACTCCTCCATTCTATGACTTCCCACACCTCCTTTCTATGAATTCACCCACCTCCAATCTATGACTACACACCTCCATTCTGACTTCACACATCTCCATTCTGTGACTTCACACACCTCCATTCTATGACTTCACACACCTCCATTCTATGACTTCACACACCTCCATTCTTTGACTTCACACACCTAAATTCTGAGTTGACACACCTCCATTCTATGACTTCACACACCTTCATTCTTACTTTACACACCTCCATTCTGTGAGTTCACACACTTCCATTCTGACTTCACACACCTCCATTCTATGACATCACACACCTCCATTCTGAATTCACACAGCTCCATTCTGTGACTTCACAAAACTCCATTCTATGATTTCACACACCTCCATACTATGACTTCACACACTTCAATTCTGACTCACACAACTCCATATTGTGACTTCACAAAACTCCATTCTATGATTTCACATATCTCCATACTATGACTTTACACACCTCCATCTATGACTTCACACACCTCCATTCTGAGTTCACACACCTCCATTCTGTGACTTCACACACCTCCATACTGACTTCACACACCTCCATTGTATGACTTCACACACCTCCATTCTGTGACTTCACACACCTCCATTCTATGACTTCACAAACTTCCATTCTGACGTCACACACCTCCATTCTATGACTTCACACACCTCCATTTTATGATTTCACTCACCTCCATTCTATGACTTCACACACCTCCTTTCTGAGTTGACACACCTCCATTCTATGACTTCACACACCTCCAATCTGAATTCACACACCTCCATTCTATGACTTCACCCACCTCCATTCTATGACCACACACCTCCATTCTCCGACTTCACACCCCTCTAATTTGATTTCTCATACCTCCATTCTATGACTTCACAAACCTCCCTTCGGTGACTTCACAATACTCCATTCTATGACTTCACACATCTACATTCCATAACTTCACACACCTCAATTCTGACTCACACAACTTCATTCTGTGACTTCACAAAACTCCATTCTATGGTTTCACATATCTCCATACTATGACTTCACACACCTCCATCTATGACTTCACACACCTCCATTCTGAGTTCACACACCTCCATTCTGTGACTTCACACACCTCCATACTGACTTCACACACCTTCTTTCTGTGACTTCACACACCTCCATTCTATGACTTCACCCACCTCCATTCTATGACTTCACACACCTCCATTCTCCGACTTCACACCCCTCTAATTTGATTTCTCATACCTCTATTCTATGACTTCACAAACCTCCCTTCGGTGACTTCACAATACTCCATTCTATGACTTCACACATCTACATTCCATGACTTCACACACTTCAAATCTGACATCACCCACCTCCATTCTATGATTTCACAGACCTCGAATCTGTGACTTCACTCACCTGCACTCTATGATTTCCCACTCCTCCATTCTATGACTTCCCACACCTCCTTTCTATGAATTCACCCACCTCCAATCTATGACTACACACCTCCATTCTGACTTCACACATCTCCATTCTGTGACTTCACACACCTCCATTCTATGACTTCACACACCTCCATTCTATGACTTCACACACCTCCATTCTTTGACTTCACACACCTAAATTCTGAGTTGACACACCTCCATTCTATGACTTCACACACCTTCATTCTTACTTTACACACCTCCATTCTGTGAGTTCACACACTTCCATTCTGACTTCACACACCTCCATTCTATGACATCACACACCTCCATTCTGAATTCACACAGCTCCATTCTGTGACTTCACAAAACTCCATTCTATGATTTCACACACCTCCATACTATGACTTCACACAACTCCATCTATGACTTCACACACCTCCATTCTGACTTCACACACCTCTATTCTATAACTTTGCACACCTCCATTCTGACATCACACACCTCCATTCTATGACTTCACAGACCTCGAATCTGTGACTTCACTCACCAGCACTCTATGACTTCACAATCCTCCATTCTATGACATCACCCACCTCCAATCTATGACTACACACCTCCATTCTGACTTCACACACCTCCATTCTGTGACTTCACACACCTCCATTCCATGACTTCACACACCTTCATTTTTACTTCAGAAACATTCACACACCTCCATTCTATGACTTCACAAACCTCCATTCTGTGACTTCACACACGCATTTTGACTTCACACACCTCCAATATATGACTTCAAACACCTCAATTTTGTGACTTCACACAGCTCCATTCTATGACTTCATAACGTCCATTCTGTGACTTCACACACCTCCATTCTATGACTTCACACACTTCAATTCTATGACTTCACACACCTCCATTCTGTGCCTTTACACACCTCCATTCTGAGTTCACACACCTTCATTCTGTGACGTCACACGCCTCTATTCTGTCACTTCCCACAGCTCCATTCTGTGACTTCACACACCTCCATTCTATGACATCACACACCTCTATTCTGACTTCACACACCTCCATTCTATGACTTCATACACCTCCATTCTGATTTCACACACCTCCATTCTTTGACTTCACACACCTCCATTCAAAGACTTCACACACCTACATTCTTTGACTTCAAAAACCTCCAATCTGACATCACACACCTCCATTCTATGATTTCACAGACCTCGAATCTGTGACTTCACTCACCTGCACTCTATGACTACCCACACCTCTTTCTATGACTTCACCCACCTCCAATCTATGACTACACAACTCCATTCTGACTTCACACACCTCCATTCTGTGACTTCACACACCTCCATTCTACGACTTCACACACCTCCATTCTATGACTTCACACACCTTCATTCTTACTTCAGAAACATCCATTCTATGTCTTCACACACCTCCATTCTATGACTTCACAAACCTCCATTCTGTGACTTCACACACCTCCATTCTGAGTTCACACACCTGAATTCCTTGACTTCACACACCTCAATTCTCACTTCACACACCTCCATTCTATGACTTCACACAATTCCTTTCTATGACTTCACACACCTCCATTCTTTGACTTCACACACCTCCATTGTGAGTTCACACACCTCCATTCTGTGAGTTCACACACCTCCATTCTGTGACTTCACACACCTCCATTCTGTGACTTCACACACCTCCATTCTATGATTTCTCACACCTCCATTCTATTAATTCACACACCTCCATTCTGTGACTTCACACAACTCCATTCTATGACTTCACACACCTCCAGTCTTTGACTTCACACCCCTCCATTCTGTGACTTCACACACCTCCATTCTATAACTTCACACACCTCCATTGTGACTTCCCACACCACCAATCTCAGTTCACACACCTCCGTTCAGACTTCACACACTTCCATTCTATGACTTAACACACCTCCGTTCTGTGACTTCACACACCTCACTTCTGTGATTTCATACGCCTACATTATGATTTCCCACACCTACATTCTATGACTTCACACACCCCCATTCTATGACTTCATACACCTAGATTCTGTGACTTCACACACCTCCATTCTGAGTCCACACACCTCCATTCTGTGACTTCACACACCTCCATTCTGAGTTCACACACCTCCATTCTGTGACTTCACATACCTCCATTCTGACTCCACACAGCTCCATTCCACGTCTTTACACACCTCCATTCTGTGCCTTCACACACCTCCATTCTATGACTTAACACACCTTCATTCTTACTTAACAAGCATCCATTCTATGACTTTACACACCTCCATTCTATGACTTCACACACCTCCATTCTATGACTTCACACACCTCCATTCTGTGACTTCACACACCTCAATTCTGTGACTTCACACACCTCCATTATGACTTTACACACATCCATTCTATGTCTTCACACACCTCCATTCTATCACTTCACACACCTCCATTCTATCACTTCACACACCTCCATTCTGTGCCTTCACACACCTCCATTCTATGACTTAACACACCTTCATTCTTCCTTAACAAACATCCATTCTATGACTTTACACACCTCCATTCTATGACTTCACACACCTCCATTCTATGACTTCACACACCTCAATTCTGTGACTTCACACACCTCCATTATGACTTCACACACATCCATTCTATGACTTCACACACCTCCATTCTATCACTTCACACACCTCCATTCTGTGACTTCACACACCTCCATTCTGAGTTCACACACCTCCATTCTGTGACTTCACACACCCCCAATCTGACTTCACACAGCTCCATTCTATGACTTCACACACCTCCATTCTGTGACTTCACACACCTCCATTCTATGACTTCACACACCTCCATTGTGACTTCACACACCTCCATTCTTTGAGTTCACACACCTCCATTCTGACTTCACACACCTCCATTCTATGACTTCACACACCTCCATTCTGACTGTACACACCTCCATTCTATGACTTCACGCAACTCCATTCTGACTTCACACACCTCCATTCTGTGACTTCACACACCTCCATTATATGACTTCACACACCTCCATTCTGAGACTTCACACACCTCCATTCTATGACTTCACACACCACCATTTTGACTTCACACACCTCCGTTCTATGACTTCACACACCTTCATTCTTACCTCAGAAACATCCATTCTATGACTTCACACACCTCCATTCTGTGACTTCACACACCTCCATTCTGAGTTCACACACCCCATTCTGTGACTTCACACACCTTCAATCTGTGACTTGACACACCTCCATTCTATTACTTCACACACCTCCATTCTATGACTTCACAAACCTCCAATATATGACTTCACACACCTCTATTCTGTTACTTCACACACCTCCATTCTATGACTTCACACACCTCCATTCTGTGACTTCACACACCTACATTGTGACTTCACAGACCTCCATTCTATGAGTTCACACAAATGCATTGTGAATTCACACACCTCCGTTCTATGACTTCACACACCTCCATTCTGACTTCACACACCTCCATTCTGACTTCACACACCTCCATTCTGAGTTCACACACCTCCATTTTGAGATTTCACACACCTCCATTCTCTGACTTCACACACCTCCATTCTATGACTTCACACACCTAAATTCTATGACTTCACACACCTCCATTCTATGACTGCACACACCTCCATTCTGTGAATTCACACACCTCCATTCTATGACTTCACACACCTCCATTCTGTGACTTCACACACCTCCATTCTATGACCTTAAACACCTCCATTCTATGACTTCGCACACCTGCATTGTGACTTCACACACCTCCATTCTATGAGTTCACACACCTCCATTCTGACTTCACACACCTCCATTCTGTGACTTCACACACCTCCATTCTGACTTCACACACCTCCATTCTATGACTTCACACAACTCCATCTGACTTCACACACCTCCATTCCATGACATCACACACCTCTATTCGATGACTTCACACACCTCCATGCTTTGACTGCATGCACCTTCATTCTATGAGTTCACACACCTCCATTCTGTGACTTCACACACCTTTATTGTTTGACTTCACACACCTCCATTCTTTGACTTCACACACCTACATTCCATGACTTCACACAACTCCATTCTATGAGTTCACACACCTCCATTCTATGATTCACACACCTCCATTTTGACTTCACACACCTCCATTCTTTGACTTAATACACCTTCGTTCTCACTTCAAAAACATCCATTCTCTGACTTTAGGCACCTCCATTCTATGACTTCACAAACCTCCGTTCTGTGACCACACACCTCCATTCTGAGTTCCCACACCTCCATTCTGTGACTTCACCCACCTCCATCCTGACTTCACATACCTCCATTCTGACTTCACAAACCTCAATTCTTTGACTTCACACACCTCCATTCTATGATTTCACACTCTTCCATTCTATGAATTCACACACCCCCAATCTATGACTTCACACACCCCCATTGTGACTTCACACACTCAATTCTATGAGTTCACACACCTCCATTCTGACTTCACACACCTCCATTCTAGGCTTCACACAGCTGCATTCTGACTCCAGGCACCTCCACTTGTGACTTCACACACCTCCATTGTGAGTTGACACACCTCCATTCTGTGACTTCACACACCTCCATTCTTTGACTTCACACACCTCCATTCTGTGACTTCACACACCTCCATTCTATGACTTCACACACCTCCATTCTATAAATTCACACATCTCCATTCTGTGACTTCACACAACTCCATTCTATGACTTCCCACACCTCCGCTCTGTGACTTAACACACCTTCATTCCGTGACTTCACACACCTCCATTGTATGACTTCACACACCTACATTCTTTGACTTCGCACACCTCCATTCTTTGACTTCACACACCTCCATTTTGAGTTCACACACATACATTCTGTGACTTCACACACCTCCATTTGTCACGTTACACCCCACCATTTTGACTTCACACACCTCCATTCTGTGACTTCACACACCTGCATTCTGTGACTTCACACTCCTCCATTTTGACTTCACATACTTCCATTCTGTGACTTCACACACCTCCATTCTGTGACTTCGCACACCTCCATTGTTTGACTTCACACACCTCCATTCTTTGACTTCACACACCTCCATTCCATGACTTCACACACGTCTACTCTATCAGTTCACACACATCCATTCTATGAGTTCACACACCACCATTTTGACTTCACACACCTCCATTCTATGTCTTCACACACCTACATTCTTACTTCAGGAACATCCATTGTATGAATTCACCCACCTCCATTCTATGACTTCACAAACCTCCATTCTATGACTTCACACACCTCAATTTTATGACTTCACACACCTCCATTCTATGACTTCACACACCTCCATTCTATGACTTCACACACCTCCATTCTATGACTTACACACCTCCATTCTGTGAGTTCACACACCTGCATTCTGACTTCACACACCTCCATTCTATGACTTCACACACCTCCATTCTGACTTCACACACCTCCATTCTGACTTCACAAACATCAATTCTGTGACTTCACACACGTCCATTCTTTGACTTCACACACCTCCATTCTGACTTCACAAACATCAATTCTGTGACTTCACACACATCCATTCTACGACTTCACACACCTCCATTCTATAACTTCACAAACCTCCATTTTCACTTCACACACCTCCATTCTGACTTCACAAACATCAATTCTGTGATTTCACACACCTCCATTCTATGACTTCACACACCTCCATTCTATGACTTCACACACCTCCATTCTATGACTTCACCCACTTCCATTCTTTGACTTCACACACCTCCATTCTTTGACTTCACACATCTCCATTGTGAGTTCACAAACCTTCATTCTATGACTTCACACATCCATTCTGACTTCACACACCTCCGTTCTATGACTTCGCACACCTCCATTCTGACTTCACACACCTACATTCTATGACTTCACACAACTACATTCTGACTTCACACACCGCCATTCTCTGACATCACACACCTCCATTCCATGACTTCACACACCTCCTTTCGATGACTTCACACACCTCCATTCTGTGACTTCACACACCTCCATTTTACTTCACACACTTCCATTCTTTGACTTCACACACCTCCATTCTGTGACTTCACACACCACCATTGTTTGACTTCACACACCTCCATTTTTGGACTTCACACACCTCCTTTCCATGACTTCACTCATCTCCTTTTTATGAGTTCACACACCTCCATTTTCACTTCACACACCTCCATTCTATGACTTCACACACCTCCATTCTACTTCAGAAACATCCATTCTATGACTTCATACACCTCCATTCTATGACTTCACAAACCTCCATTCTTTGACTTCACACACCTTCATTCTGAGTTCACACACCTGAATTCTGTGTCTTCACACACCTCAATTCTGGCTTCACACACCTTCATTCTATGACTTCACACACTTCAATTCTATGACTTCCCACACCTCCATTCTTTGACTTCACACACCTCCATTGTGAGTTCACACACCTCCATTCTGTGACTTCACACACCTCCATTATGTGACTTCACACACCTCCATTCTATGACTTCAACACCTCGATTCTATGAATTCACACATCTCCATTCTGTGACTTCACACAACTCCATTCTATGACTTCCCACACCTCCATTCTGGGACTTCACACACCTCCATTCTGAGTTCACACACCTCCGTTCTGTGACTTAACACACCTTCATTCTGTGACTTCACACACCTTCATTCTATGACTTCACACACCTCCATTCTTTCACTTCACACACTTCCATTTTGAGTTCACACACCTTCATTCTGTGACTTCACACACCTCCATTTGTGACTTTACTCACCACCATTTTGACTTCACAAACCTCCATTCTGTGACTTCACAAACCTCCATTCTGTGACTTCACACACCTCCATTTTGACTTCACACACTTCCATTCTTTGACTTAACACGCCTGCATTCTGTGACTTCACACACCACCATTGTTTGACTTCACAACATATATTCTTGGACTTCACACACCTCCATTCCATGACTTCACACATCTCCATTTTATGAGTTCACACACCTCCATTTTGACTCCACACACCTCCATTCTATGACTTCACACACCTTCATTCTACTTCAGAAACATCCATTCTATGACTTCACACACCTCCATTCTATGACTTCACAAACCTCCATTCTGTGACTTCACACAACTCCATTCTGAGTTAACACACCTCAATTCCGTGACTTCACACACCTCCATTCTGTGACTTCACACACCTCCATTCTATGATTTCTCACACCTCCATTCTATTAATTCACACAACTCCATTCTGTGACTTCACACAAATCCATTCTATGACTTCCCACACCTCCATTCTGTGACTTCACACACCTCCATTCTGAGTTCACAAACCTCCATTCTGTGACTTAACGCACCTTCATTCTGTGACTTCACACACCTCCATTCTATGACTTCACACACCTCCATTCTATGAGTTCACACACCTCCATTCTATGACTTCACACACCTCCAGTCTTTGACTTCACACCCCTCCATTCTGTGACTTCACACACCTCCATTCTATAACTTCACACACCTTCATTGTGACTTCCCACACCTCCAATCTGAGTTCACACACCTCTGTCCTGACTTCACACACCTGAATTCTATGACTTCACACACCTCCATTCTATGACTTCACACACCTCCATTCTATGACTTCACACACCTAGATTCTGTGACTTCACACACCTCCATTCTGAGTTCACACACCTCCATTCTGTGACTTCACACACCTCCATTCTGACTTCACACAGCTCCATAAAATGACTTCACACACCTCCATCTGTGACTTCGCACACCTCCATTCTGACTTCACACAGCTCCATTCTCTGACTTCCCACACATCCATTCTATGATTTCACACACCTCCATTCTATGACTTCACACACCTCCGATCTGTGACTTAACACACCTCCATTCTGTGACTACACACACCTCCATTCTGACTTCACACAGCTCCATTCTGTGACTACACACACCTCCATTCTGTGCCTTCACACACCTCCATTCTGTGACTTAACACACCTTCATTCTTACTTAACAAACATGCATTCTATGACTTCACACACCTCCATTCTATGACTTCACACACCTCCATTCTATGACTTCACACACCTCCATTCTGTGACTTCACACACCTCAATTCTGTGACTTCACACACCTCCATTATGACTTCACACACATCCATTCTATGACTTCACACAACTCCATTCTATGACTTCACACACCTCCATTCTGTGACTTCACACACCTCCAATCTGAGTTCACACACCTCCATTCTGTGACTTCACACACCTCCAATCTGACTTCACACAGCTCCAATCTATGACTTCACACACCTCCATTCTGTGACTTCACACACCTCCATTCTATGACTTCACACACCTCCATTGTGACTTCACACACCTCCATTCTATGAGTTCACACACCTCCATTCTGACTTCACACACCTCCATTCTATGACTTCACACATCTCCATTCTGACTTCACACACCTCCATTCTATGACTACACACAACTCCATTCTGACTTCACACACCTCCATTCTGTGACTTCACACACCTCCATTATATGACTTTACACACCTCCATTCTGTGAGTTCACACACCTCCATTCTATGACTTCACACACCTCCATTCTGTGATTTCACACAAATACATTTTGACTTCACAGAACTCCATTCTATGAGTTCACACAAATGCATTGTGAATTCACACACCTCCATTCTATGACTTCACACACCTCCATTCTGACTTCACACACCTCCATTCTGACTTCACACACCTCAATTCTGTGACTTCACACAACTCCATTCTATGATTTCACACACCTCCATTCTATGACTTCACACACCTCCATTCTATGACTTCCACACCTCCTTTCTGAGTTGACACACCTCCATTCTATGACTTCACACCTCCATTCTGTGACTTCACACACCTCCATTCTGTGTTCACACACCTCCATTTTGTGATTTCACACACCTCCATTCCGGGACTTCACACACCTCCATTCTGTGACTTCACACACCTAAAATCTATGACTTCACAAACCTCCATTCTATGACTTCACACACCTCCATTCTGTGACTTCACGCACCTCCATTCTATGACTTCACACACCTCCATTCTGTGACTTCACACACCTGCATTCTATGACCTCACACATCTCCATTCTATGACTTCGCACACCTGCATTGTGACTTCACACACCTCCATTCTATGAGTTCACACACCTCCATTCTGACTTCACACACCTCCATTCTATGACTTCACACACCTCCATTCTGACTTCACACACCTCCATTCTATGACTTCACACAACTCCATCTGACTTCACACACCTCCATTCCATGACTTCACACACCTCCATTCGATGAATTCACACACCTCCATTCTTTGTCTTCATGCACCTCCATTCTATGCATTCACACACCTCCATTCTGTGACTTCACACACCTTTATTGTTTGACTTCACACACCTCCATTCTTTGACTTCACACAGCTACATTCCATGACTTCACACACCTCCATTCTATGAGTTCACCCAACTCTATTCTATGAGTTTACACACCTCCATTTTGACTTCACACACCTCCATTCTGTGACTTCATACACCTTCATTCTCACTTCAGAAACATCCATTCTATGACTTCACGCACCTCCATTCTCTGACTTCACAAACCTCCGTTCTGTGACAACACACCTCCATTCTGAGTTCCCACATCTCCATTCTGTGACTTCACCCACCTCCATCTTGACTTCACACACCTCCATTCTGACTTCACAAACCTCAATTCTTTGACTTCACACACCTCCATTCTATGATTTCTCACACTTCTATTCTATGAATTCACACACCTCCATTCTATGACTTCATACACCTCATTTCTGAATTGACACACCTCCATTCTGTGATTTCACACACCTCCAATTTGACTTCACACACTCCCAATTTATGACTTCACACACCCCCATTGTGACTTCACACACTCCATTCTATGAGTTCACACACCTCCATTCTGACTTCACACACCTCCATTCTATGGCTTCACTCAGCTGCAATCTGACTTCAGACACCTTCATTCTGTGACTTCACACACCTCCCTTCTGTGACTTCACACACCTCCATTTTGACTTCACACACTTCCATTCTTTGAGTTAACACACCTGCATTCTGTGACTTCACACACCACCATTGTTTGACTTCACACACCTCCATTCTGTGCCTTCACACACCTCCATTCCATGACTTCACACATCTCCATTTTATGAGTTCACACACCTCCATTTTGACTTCACACACCTCCATTCTATGACTTCACACACCTTCATTCTACTTCAGAAACATCCATTCTATGACTTCACACACCTCCATTCTTTGACTTCACACACCTCCATTGTGAGTTCACACACCTCCATTCTGTGACTTCACACACCTCCATTATGTGACTTCACACACCTCCATTCTATGACTTCAACACCTCGATTCTATGAATTCACACATCTCCATTCTGTGACTTCACACAACTCCATTCTATGACTTCCCACACCTCCATTCTGGGACTTCACACACCTCCATTCTGAGTTCACACACCTCCGTTCTGTGACTTAACACACCTTCATTCTGTGACTTCACACACCTTCATTCTATGACTTCACACACCTCCATTCTTTCACTTCACACACCTCCATTTTGAGTTCACACACCTTCATTCTGTGATTTCACACACCTCCATTTGTGACTTTACTCACCACCATTTTGACTTCACAAACCTCCATTCTGTGACTTCACAAACCTCCATTTGTGACTGCACACACCTCCATTTTGACTTCACACACTTCCATTCTTTGACTTAACACGCCTGCATTCTGTGACTTCACACACCACCATTGTTTGACTTCACAACATATATTCTTGGACTTCACACACCTCCATTCCATGACTTCACACATCTCCATTTTATGAGTTCACACACCTCCATTTTGACTACACACACCTCCATTCTATGACTTCACACACCTTCATTCTACTTCAGAAACATCCATTCTATGACTTCACACACCTCCATTCTATGACTTCACAAACCTCCATTCTGTGACTTCACACAACTCCATTCTGAGTTAACACACCTCAATTCCGTGACTTCACACACCTCCATTCTGTGACTTCACACACCTCCATTCTATGATTTCTCACACCTCCATTCTATTAATTCACACAACTCCATTCTGTGACTTCACACAAATCCATTCTATGACTTCCCACACCTCCATTCTGTGACTTCACACACCTCCATTCTGAGTTCACAAACCTCCATTCTTTGACTTAACGCACCTTCATTCTGTGACTTCACACACCTCCATTCTATGACTTCACACACCTCCATTCTATGAGTTCACACACCTCCATTCTATGACTTCACACACCTCCAGTCTTTGACTTCACACCCCTCCATTCTGTGACTTCATACACCTTCATTCTCACTTCAGAAACATCCATTCTATGACTTCACGCACCTCCATTCTCTGACTTCACAAACCTCCGTTCTGTGACAACACACCTCCATTCTGAGTTCCCACACCTCCATTCTGTGACTTCACCCACCTCCATCTTGACTTCACACACCTCCATTCTGACTTCACAAACCTCAATTCTTTGACTTCACACACCTCCATTCTATGATTTCACACACTTCTATTCTATGAATTCACACACCTCCATTCTATGACTTCATACACCTCATTTCTGAATTGACACACCTCCATTCTGTGATTTCACACACCTCCAATTTGACTTCACACACCCCCAATTTATGACTTCACACACCCCCATTGTGACTTCACACACTCCATTCTATGAGTTCACACACCTCCATTCTGACTTCACACACCTCCATTCTATGGCTTCACTCAGCTGCATTCTGACTTCAGACACCTTCATTCTGTGACTTCACACACCTCCCTTCTGTGACTTCACACACCTCCATTTTGACTTCACACACTTCCATTCTTTGAGTTAACACACCTGCATTCTGTGACTTCACACACCACCATTGTTTGACTTCACACACCTCCATTCTGAGCCTTCACACACCTCCATTCCATGACTTCACACATCTCCATTTTATGAGTTCACACACCTCCATTTTGACTTCACACACCTCCATTCTATGACTTCACACACCTTCATTCTACTTCAGGAACATCCATTCTATGACTTCACACACCTCCATTCTGTGACTTCACACAACACCATTCTGAGTTCACACACCTCAATTCCTTGACTTCACACACCTCAATTCTCACTTCACACACCTCCATTCTATGACTTCACACACCTCCATTCTACTTCAGAAACATCCATTCTATGACTTCATACACCTCCATTCTATGACTTCACAAACCTCCATTCTTTGACTTCACACACCTTCATTCTGAGTTCACACACCTGAATTCTGTGTCTTCAAACACCTCAATTCTGGCTTCACACACCTTCATTCTATGACTTCACACACTTCAATTCTATGACTTCACACACCTCCATTCTTTGACTTCACACACCTCCATTGTGAGTTCACACACCTCCATTCTGTGACTTCACACACCTCCATTATGTGACTTCACACACCTCCATTCTATGACTTCAACACCTCGATTCTATGAATTCACACATCTCCATTCTGTGACTTCACACAACTCCATTCTATGACTTCCCACACCTCCATTCTGGGACTTCACACACCTCCATTCTGAGTTCACACACCTCCGTTCTGTGACTTAACACACCTTCATTCTGTGACTTCACACACCTTCATTCTATGACTTCACACACCTCCATTCTTTCACTTCACACACCTCCATTTTGAGTTCACACACCTTCATTCTGTGATTTCACACACCTCCATTTGTGACTTTACTCACCACCATTTTGACTTCACAAACCTCCATTCTGTGACTTCACAAACCTCCATTCTGTGACTTCACACACCTCCATTTTGACTTCACACACTTCCATTCTTTGACTTAACACGCCTGCATTCTGTGACTTCACACACCACCATTGTTTGACTTCACAACATATATTCTTGGACTTCACACACCTCCATTCCATGACTTCACACATCTCCATTTTATGAGTTCACACACCTCCATTTTGACTACACACACCTCCATTCTATGACTTCACACACCTTCATTCTACTTCAGAAACATCCATTCCATGACTTCACACACCTCCATTCTATGACTTCACAAACCTCCATTCTGTGACTTCACACAACTCCATTCTGAGTTAACACACCTCAATTCCGTGACTTCACACACCTCCATTCTGTGACTTCACACACCTCCATTCTATGATTTCTCACACCTCCATTCTATTAATTCACACAACTCCATTCTGTGACTTCACACAAATCCATTCTATGACTTCCCACACCTCCATTCTGTGACTTCACACACCTCCATTCTGAGTTCACAAAGCTCCATTCTTTGACTTAACGCACCTTCATTCTGTGACTTCACACACCTCCATTCTATGACTTCACACACCTCCATTCTATGAGTTCACACACCTCCATTCTATGACTTCACACACCTCCAGTCTTTGACTTCACACCCCTCCATTCTGTGACTTCACACACCTCCATTCTATAACTTCACACACCTCCATTGTGACTTCCCACACCTCCAATCTGAGTTCACACACCTCTGTTCTGACTTCACACACCTGAATTCTATGACTTCACACACCTCCATTCTTTGACTTCACACACCTGAATTCTGTGACTTCACACGCCTCCATTATGACTTCACACACCTCCATTCTATGACTTCACACACCTCCATTCTATGACTTCACACACCTAGATTCTGTGACTTCACACACCTCCATTCTGAGTTCACACACCTCCATTCTGTGACTTCACACACCTCCATTCTGACTTCACACAGCTCCATAAAATGACTTCACACACCTCCATCTGTGACTTCGCACACCTCCATTCTGACTTCACACAGCTCCATTCTCTGACTTCCCACACATCCATTCTATGATTTCACACACCTCCATTCTATGACTTCACACACCTCCGTTCTGTGACTTAACACACCTCCATTCTGTGACTTCACACACCTCCATTCTGAGTTCGCACACCTCCATTCTGTGATTTCACACACCTCCATTCTGACTTCACACAGCTCCATTCTGTGACTACACACACCTCCATTCTGTGCCTTCACACACCTCCATTCTATGACTTAACACACCTTCATTCTTACTTAACAAACATCCATTCTATGACTTCACACACCTCCATTCTATGACTTCACACACCTCCATTCTATGACTTCACACACCTCCATTCTGTGACTTCACACACCTCAATTCTGTGACTTCACACACCTACATTATGACTTCACACACATCCATTCTATGACTTCACACAACTCCATTCTATGACTTCACACACCTCCATTCTGTGACTTCACACACCTCCAATCTGAGTTCACACACCTCCATTCTGTGACTTCACACAACTCCAATCTGACTTCACACAGCTCCAATCTATGACTTCACACACCTCCATTCTGTGACTTCACACACCTCCATTCTATGACTTCACACACCTCCATTGTGACTTCACAAACCTCCATTCTATGAGTTCACACAAATGCATTGTGAATTCACACACCTCCATTCTATGACTTCACACACCTCCATTCTGACTTCACACACCTCCATTCTATGACTACACACAACTCCATTCTGACTTCACACACCTCCATTCTGTGACTTCACACACCTCCATTATATGACTTTACACACCTCCATTCTGTGAGTTCACACACCTCCATTCTATGACTTCACACACCTCCATTCTGTGATTTCACACAAATACATTTTGACTTCACAGAACTCCATTCTATGAGTTCACACAAATGCATTGTGAATTCACACACCTCCATTCTATGACTTCACACACCTCCATTCTGACTTCACACACCTCCATTCTGACTTCACACACCTCAATTCTGTGACTTCACACAACTCCATTCTATGATTTCACACACCTCCATTCTATGACTTCACAAACCTCCATTCTATGACTTCACACACCTCCTTTCTGAGTTGACACACCTCCATTCTATGACTTCACACACCTCCATTCTGTGACTTCACACACATCCATTCTGTGTTCACACACCTCCATTTTGTGATTTCACACACCTCCATTCCGGGACTTCACACACCTCCATTCTGTGACTTCACACACCTAAAATCTATGACTTCACAAACCTCCATTCTATGACTTCACACAGCTCCATTCTGTGACTTCACGCACCTCCATTCTATGACTTCACACACCTCCATTCTGTGACTTCACACATCTGCATTCTATGACCTCACACATCTCCATTCTATGACTTCGCACACCTGCATTGTGACTTCACACACCTCCATTCTATGAGTTCACACACCTCCATTCTGACTTCACACACCTCCATTCTATGACTTCACACACCTCCATTCTGACTTCACACACCTCCATTCTATGACTTCACACAACTCCATCTGACTTCACACACCTCCATTCCATGACTTCACACACCTCCATTCGATGAATTCACACACCTCCATTCTTTGTCTTCATGCACCTCCATTCTATGCATTCACACACCTCCATTCTGTGACTTCACACACCTTTATTGTTTGACTTCACACACCTCCATTCTTTGACTTCACACAGCTACATTCCATGACTTCACACACCTCCATTCTATGAGTTCACCCAACTCTATTCTATGAGTTTACACACCTCCATTTTGACTTCACACACCTCCATTCTGTGACTTCATACACCTTCATTCTCACTTCAGAAACATCCATTCTATGACTTCACGCACCTCCATTCTCTGACTTCACAAACCTCCGTTCTGTGACAACACACCTCCATTCTGAGTTCCCACACCTCCATTCTGTGACTTCACCCACCTCCATCTTGACTTCACACACCTCCATTCTGACTTCACAAACCTCAATTCTTTGACTTCACACACCTCCATTCTGTGACTTCACACACCTGCATTCTATGACCTCACACATCTCCATTCTATGACTTCGCACACCTGCATTGTGACTTCACACGCCTCCATTCTATGAGTTCACACACCTCCATTCTGACTTCACACACCTCCATTCTATGACTTCACACACCTCCATTCTGACTTCACACACCTCCATTCTATGACTTCACACAACTCTATCTGACTTCACACACCTCCATTCCATGACTTCACACACCTCCATTCGATGAATTCGCACACCTCCATTCTTTGTCTTCATGCACCTCCATTCTATGCATTCACACACCTCCATTCTGTGACTTCACACACCTTTATTGTTTGACTTCACACACCTCCATTCTTTGACTTCACACAGCTACATTCCATGACTTCACACACCTCCATTCTATGAGTTCACCCAACTCTATTCTATGAGTTTACACACCTCCATTTTGACTTCACACACCTCCATTCTGTGACTTCATACACCTTCATTCTCACTTCAGAAACATCCATTCTATGACTTCACGCACCTCCATTCTCTGACTTCACAAACCTCCGTTCTGTGACAACACACCTCCATTCTGAGTTCCCACACCTCCATTCTGTGACTTCACCCACCTCCATCTTGACTTCAAACACCTCCATTCTGACTTCACAAACCTCAATTCTTTGACTTCACACACCTCCATTCTATGATTTCACACACTTCTATTCTATGAATTCACACACCTCCGTTCTATGACTTCACACACCTCATTTCTGAATTGACACACCTCCATTCTGTGATTTCACACACCTCCAATTTGACTTCACACACCCCCAATTTATGACTTCACACACCCCCATTGTGACTTCACACACTCCATTCTATGAGTTCACACACCTCCATTCTGACTTCACACACCTCCATTCTATGGCTTCACTCAGCTGCATTCTGACTTCAGACACCTTCATTCTGTGACTTCACACACCTCCCTTCTGTGACTTCACACACCTCCATTTTGACTTCACACACTTCCATTCTTTGAGTTAACACACCTGCATTCTGTGACTTCACACACCACCATTGTTTGACTTCACACACCTCCATTCTGTGCCTTCACACACCTCCATTCCATGACTTCACACATCTCCATTTTATGAGTTCACACACCTCCATTTTGACTTCACACACCTCCATTCTATGACTTCACACACCTTCATTCTACTTCAGAAACATATATTCTATGACTTCACACACCTCCATTCTGTGACTTCACACAACACCATTCTGAGTTCACACACCTCAATTCCTTGACTTCACACACCTCAATTCTCACTTCACACACCTCCATTCTATGACTTCACACACCTCCATTCTTTGACTTCACACACCTCCATTGTGAGTTCACAGACCTCCATTCTGTGACTTCACACACCTCCATTTGTGACTTCACACACCTCCATTCTGTGACTTCACACACCTCCATTCTATGATTTCTCACACCTCCATTCTATTAATTCACACACCTCCATTCTGTGACTTCACACAACTTCATTCTATGACTTCACACACCTCCAGTCTTTGACTTCACACCCCTCCATTCTGTGACTTCACACACCTCCATTCTATAACTTCACACACCTCCATTGTAACTTCCCACACCACCAATCTGAGTTCACACACCTCCGTTCAGACTTCACACACTTCCATTCTATGACTTCACACACCTCCGTTCTGTGACTTCACACACCTGAATTCTGTGACTTCACACGCCTCCATTATGACTTCACACACCTCCATTCTATGACTTCACACACCTCCATTCTATGACTTCACACACCTAGATTCGGTGACTTCACACACCTCCATTCTGAGTTCACACACCTCCACTCTGTGACTTAACACACCTCCATTCTGTGACTTCACACACCTCCATTCTGAGTTCACACACCTCCAATCTGTGACTTCACACACCTCCATTCTGACTTCACACAGCTCCATTCTATGTCTTTACACACCTCCACTCTGTGCCTTTACACACCTCCATTCTTTGACTTCACACACCTTCATTCTCACTTAACAAACATCCATTCTATGACTTTACACACCTCCATTCTATGACTTCACACACCTCCATTCTGTGACTTCACACACCTCCATTCTGTGACTTCACACACCCCCAATCTGACTTCACACAGCTCCATTCTATGACTTCACACACCTCCATTCTGTGACTTCACACACCTCCATTCTATGACTTCACACACCTCCATTGTGACTTCACACACCTCCATTCTATGAGTTCACACACCTCCATTCTGACTTCACACACCTCCATTCTATGACTTCACACATCTCCATTCTGACTGTACACACCTCCATTCTATGACTTCACACAACTCCATTCTGACTTCACACACCTCCATTCTGTGACTTCACACACCTCCATTATATGACTTCACACACCTCCATTCTGAGACTTCACACACCTCCATTCTATGACTTCACACACCTCCATTCTGTGACTTCACACACCACCATTTTGACTTCATACACCTCCATTCTATGACTTCACACACCTTCAATCTTACTTCAGAAACATCCATTCTATGACTTCACACACCTCCATTCTGTGAGTTCACACACCTCCATTCTGAGTTCACACACCCCATTCTGTGACTTCACACACCTTCAATCTGTGACTTGACACACCTCCATTCTATTACTTCACACACCTCCATTCTATGACTTCACACACCTCCAGTCTTTGACTTCACACCCGTCCATTCTGTGACTTCACACACCTCCATTCTATAACTTCACACACCTCCTTTGTGACTTCCCACACCTCCAATCTGAGTTCACACACCTCTGTTCTGACTTCACACACCTGAATTCTATGACTTCACACACCTCCATTCTGTGACTTCACACACCTGAATTCTGTGACTTCACACGCCTCCATTATGACTTCACACACCTCCATTCTATGACTTCACACACCTCCATTCTATGACTTCACACACCTAGATTCTGTGACTTCACACACCTCCATTCTGAGTTCACACACCTCCATTCTGTGACTTCACACACCTCCATTCTGACTTCACACAGCTCCATAAAATGACTTCACACACCTCCATCTGTGACTTCGCACACCTCCATTCTGACTTCACACAGCTCCATTCTCTGACTTCCCACACATCCATTCTATGATTTCACACACCTCCATTCTATGACTTCACACACCTCCGTTCTGTGACTTAACACACCTCCATTCTGTGACTTCACACACCTCCATTCTGAGTTCGCACACCTCCATTCTGTGATTTCACACACCTCCATTCTGACTTCACACAGCTCCATTCTGTGACTTAACACACCTTCATTCTTACTTAACAAACATCCATTCTATGACTTCACACACCTCCATTCTATGACTTCACACACCTCCATTCTATGACTTCACACACCTCCATTCTGTGACTTCACACACCTCAATTCTGTGACTTCACACACCTACATTATGACTTCACACACATCCATTCTATGACTTCACACAACTCCATTCTATGACTTCACACACCTCCATTCTGTGACTTCACACACCTCCAATCTGAGTTCACACACCTCCATTCTGTGACTTCACACACCTCCAATCTGACTTCACACAGCTCCAATCTATGACTTCACACACCTCCATTCTGTGACTTCACACACCTCCATTCTATGACTTCACACACCTCCATTGTGACTTCACACACCTCCATTCTATGAGTTCACACACCTCCATTCTGACTTCACACACCTCCATTCTATGACTTCACACACCTCCATTCTGACTTCACACACCTCCATTCTATGACTACACACAACTCCATTCTGACTTCACACACCTCCATTCTGTGACTTCACACACCTCCATTATATGACTTTACACACCTCCATTCTGTGAGTTCACACACCTCCATTCTATGACTTCACACACCTCCATTCTGTGATTTCACACAAATACATTTTGACTTCACAGAACTCCATTCTATGAGTTCACACAAATGCATTGTGAATTCACACACCTCCATTCTATGACTTCACACACCTCCATTCTGACTTCACACACCTCCATTCTGACTTCACACACCTCAATTCTGTGACTTCACACAACTCCATTCTATGATTTCACACACCTCCATTCTATGACTTCACACACCTCCATTCTATGACTTCACACACCTCCTTTCTGAGTTGACACACCTCCATTCTATGACTTCACACACCTCCATTCTGTGACTTCACACACCTCCATTCTGTGTTCACACACCTCCATTTTGTGATTTCACACACCTCCATTCCGGGACTTCACACACCTCCATTCTGTGACTTCACACACCTAAAATCTATGACTTCACAAACCTCCATTCTATGACTTCACACACCTCCATTCTGTGACTTCACGCACCTCCATTCTATGACTTCACACACCTCCATTCTGTGACTTCACACATCTGCATTCTATGACCTCACACATCTCCATTCTATGACTTCGCACACCTGCATTGTGATTTCACACACCTCCATTCTATGAGTTCACACACCTCCATTCTGACTTCACACACCTCCATTCTATGACTTCACACACCTCCATTCTGACTTCACACACCTCCATTCTATGACTTCACACAACTCCATCTGACTTCACACACCTCCATTCCATGACTTCACACACCTCCATTCGATGAATTCACACACCTCCATTCTTTGTCTTCATGCACCTCCATTCTATGCATTCACACACCTCCATTCTGTGACTTCACACACCTTTATTGTTTGACTTCACACACCTCCATTCTTTGACTTCACACAGCTACATTCCATGACTTCACACACCTCCATTCTATGAGTTCACCCAACTCTATTCTATGAGTTTACACACCTCCATTTTGACTTCACACACCTCCATTCTGTGACTTCATACACCTTCATTCTCACTTCAGAAACATCCATTCTATGACTTCACGCACCTCCATTCTCTGACTTCACAAACCTCCGTTCTGTGACAACACACCTCCATTCTGAGTTCCCACACCTCCATTCTGTGACTTCACCCACCTCCATCTTGACTTCACACACCTCCATTCTGACTTCACAAACCTCAATTCTTTGACTTCACACACCTTCATTCTGTGACTTCACACACCTGCATTCTATGACCTCACACATCTCCATTCTATGACTTCGCACACCTGCATTGTGACTTCACACACCTCCATTCTATGAGTTCACACACCTCCATTCTGACTTCACACACCTCCATTCTATGACTTCACACACCTCCATTCTGACTTCACACACCTCCATTCTATGACTTCACACAACTCTATCTGACTTCACACACCTCCATTCCATGACTTCACACACCTCCATTCGATGAATTCACACACCTCCATTCTTTGTCTTCATGCACCTCCATTCTATGCATTCACACACCTCCATTCTGTGACTTCACCCACCTCCATCTTGACTTCAAACACCTCCATTCTGACTTCACAAACCTCAATTCTTTGACTTCACACACCTCCATTCTATGATTTCACACACTTCTATTCTATGAATTCACACACCTCCATTCTATGACTTCACACACCTCATTTCTGAATTGACACACCTCCATTATGTGATTTCACACACCTCCAATTTGACTTCACACACCCCCATTCTATGACTTCACACACCCCCATTGTGACTTCACACACTCCATTCTATGAGTTCACGCACCTCCATTCTGACTTCACACACCTCCATTCTATGGCTTCACTCAGCTGCATTCTGACTTCAGACACCTTCATTCTGTGACTTCACACACCTCCCTTCTGTGACTTCACACACCTCCATTTTGACTTCACACACTTCCATTCTTTGAGTTAACACACCTGCATTCTGTGACTTCACACACCACCATTGTTTGACTTCACACACCTCCATTCTGTGCCTTCACACACCTCCATTCCATGACTTCACACATCTCCATTTTATGAGTTCACACACCTCCATTTTGACTTCACACACCTCCATTCTATGACTTCACACACCTTCATTCTACTTCAGAAACATCCATTCTATGACTTCACACACCTCCATTCTGTGACTTCACACAACACCATTCTGAGTTCACACACCTCAATTCCTTGACTTCACACACCTCAATTCTCACTTCACACATCTCCATTCTATGACTTCACACACCTCCATTCTTTGACTTCACACACCTCCATTGTGAGTTCACAGACCTCCATTCTGTGACTTCACACACCTCCATTTGTGACTTCACACACCTCCATTCTGTGACTTCACACACCTCCATTCTATGATTTCTCACACCTCCATTCTATTAATTCACACACCTCCATTCTGTGACTTCACACAACTTCATTCTATGACTTCACACACCTCCAGTCTTTGACTTCACACCCCTCCATTCTGTGACTTCACACACCTCCATTCTATAACTTCACACACCTCCATTGTGACTTCCCACACCACCAATCTGAGTTCACACACCTCCGTTCAGACTTCACACACTTCCATTCTATGACTTCACACACCTCCGTTCTGTGACTTCACACACCTGAATTCTGTGACTTCACACGCCTCCATTATGACTTCACACACCTCCATTCTATGACTTCACACACCCCCATTCTATGACTTCACACACCTAGATTCGGTGACTTCACACACCTCCATTCTGAGTTCACACACCTCCACTCTGTGACTTAACACACCTCCATTCTGTGACTTCACACACCTCCATTCTGAGTTCACACACCTCCAATCTGTGACTTCACACACCTCCATTCTGACTTCACACAGCTCCATTCTATGTCTTTACACACCTCCATTCTGTGCCTTTAAACACCTCCATTCTATGACTTCACACACCTTCATTCTCACTTAACAAACATCCATTCTATGACTTTACACACCTCCATTCTATGACTTCACACACCTCCATTCTGTGACTTCACACACCTCCATTCTGTGACTTCACACACCCCCAATCTGACTTCACACAGCTCCATTCTATGACTTCACACACCTCCATTCTGTGACTTGACACACCTCCATTCTATGACTTCACACACATCCATTGTGACTTCACACACCTCCATTCTATGAGTTCACACACCTCCATTCTGACTTCACACACCTCCATTCTATGACTTCACACATCTCCATCCTGACTGTACACACCTCCATTCTATGACTTCACACAACTCCATTCTGACTTCACACACCTCCATTCTGTGACTTCACACACCTCCATTATATGACTTCACACACCTCCATTCTGAGACTTCACACACCTCCATTCTATGACTTCACACACCTCCATTCTGTGACTTCACACACCACCATTTTGACTTCACACACCTCCATTCTATGACTTCACACACCTTCATTCTTACTTCAGAAACATCCATTCTATGACTTCACACACCTCCATTCTGTGACTTCACACACCTCCATTCTGAGTTCACACACCCCATTCTGTGACTTCACACACCTTCAATCTGTGACTTGACAAACCTCCATTCTATTACTTCACACACCTCCATTCTATGACTTCACACACCTCCAGTCTTTGACTTCACACCCCTCCATTCTGTGACTTCACACACCTCCATTCTATAACTTCACACACCTCCATTGTGACTTCCCACACCTCAAATCTGAGTTCACACACCTCCGTTCAGACTTCACACACTTCCATTCTATGACTTCACACACCCCGTTCTGTGACTTCACACACATTCAATCTGTGACTTGACACACCTCCATTCTATTACATCACACACCTCCATTCTATGACTTCACAAACCTCCAATATATGACTTCACACACCTCCAATCTGTGACTTCACACACCTCCATTCTATTACTTCACACACCTCCATTCTGTGACTTCACACACCTACATTGTGACTTCACAGACCTCCATTCTATGAGTTCACACAAATGCATTGTGAATTCACACACCTCCATTCTATGACTTCACACACCTCCATTCTGACTTCACACACCTCCATTCTGACTTCACACACCTCAATTCTGTGACTTCACCCACCTCCATTGTATGATTTCACACACCTCCATTCTATGACTTCATTCACCTCCATTCTATGACTTCACAAACCTCCAATCTGACTTCACACACCTGCATTCTATGACTTCACACACCTCCATTCTGTGACTTCACACACCTCCATTTTGACTTCACACACTTCCATTCTTTGACTTAACACACCTGCATTCTGTGACTTCACACACCACCATTGTTTGATTTCACACACCTTTATTCTTGGACTTCACACACCTCCATTCCATGACTTCACACATCTCCATTTTATGAGTTCACACACCTCCATTTTGACTTCACAAACCTCCATTCTATGACTTCACACACCTTCATTCTACTTCAGAAGCATCCATTCTATGACTTCACACACCTCCATTCTATGACTTCACAAACCTCCATTCTGTGACTTCACACACCTCCATTCTGAGTTCACACACCTCAATTCCATGACTTCACACACCTCAATTCTCACTTCACACACCTCCATTCTATGACTTCACACAATTCCATTCTATGACTTCACACACCTCCATTCTTTGACTTCACACACCTCCATTCTGTGACTTCACACACCTCCATTCTGTGACTTCACACACCTCCATTCTATGATTTCTCACACCTCCATTCTATTAATTCACACACCTCCATTCTGTGACTTCACACAACTCCATTCTATGACTTCCCACACCTCCATTCTGTGACTTCACACACCTCCATTCTGTGTTCACAAACCTCCATTCTGTGACTTAACGCACCTTCATTCTGTGACTTCACACACCTCCATTCTATGACTTCACACACCTCCAGTCTTTGCCTTCACACCCCTCCATTCTGTGACTTCACACACCTCCATTCTATAACTTCACACACCTCCATTGTGACTTCCCACACCTCCAATCTGAGTTCACACACCTCCGTTCTGACTTCACACACTTCCATTCTATGACGTCACACACCTCCGTTCTGTGACTTCACACACCTCACTTCTGTGACTTCACACACCTCCATTCTGAGTTCACACACCTCCACTCTGCGACTTAACACACCTCCATTCTATGACTTCACACACCTCCATTCTGAGTTCACAGACCTCCATTCTGTGACTTCACACACGTCCATTCTGACTTCACACAGCTCCATTCTATGTCTTCACACACCTCCATTCTGTGCCTTCACACTCCTCCATTCTATGACTTAACACACCTTCATTCTTACTTAACAAACATCCATTCTATGACTTTACACACCTCCATTCTATGACTTCACACACCTCCATTCTATGACTTCACACACCTCCATTCTGTGACTTCACACACCTCAATTCTGTGACTTCACACACCTCCATTATGACTTCACACACAGCCATTCTATGACTTCACACACCTCCATTCTATCACTTCACACACCTCCATTCTGTGACTTCACACACCTCCATTCTGAGTTCACACACCTCAATTCTGTGATTTCACACACCCCCAATCTGACTTCACACAGCTCCATTCTATGACTTCACACACCTCCATTCTGTGACTTCACACACCTCCATTCTATGACTTCACACACCTCCATTGTGAGTTCACAAACCTCCATTCTATGAGTTCACACACCTCCATTCTGACTTCACACACCTCCATTCTATGACTTCACACACCTCCATTCTGACTGCACACACCTCCATTCTATGACTTCACACAACTCCATTCTGACTTCACACACCTCCATTCTGTGACTTCACACACCTCCATTATATGACTCCACACACCTCCATTCTGTGACTTCACACACCTGCATTGTGACTTCACAGACCTCCATTCTATGAGTTCACACAAATGCATTGTGAATTCACACACCTCCATTCTATGACTTCACACATCTCCATTCTGACTTCACACACCTCCATTCTGACTTCACACACCTCAATTCTGTGACTTCACACACCTCCATTCCATGAGTTCACACACCTCCATTCTATGAGTTCACACACCATTTTGACTTCACACACCTCCATTCTATGACTTCACACACCTTCATTCTTACTCCAGAAACATCCATTCTATGACTTCACAAACCTCCATTCTGTGACTTCACACACCTCCATTCTGAGTTCACACACCCCATTCTGTGACTTCACACACCTTCAATCCTCGACTTGACACACCTCCATTCTATTACTTCACTCACCTCCATTCTATGACTTCACAAACCTCCAATATATGACTTCACAGACCTCCATTCTGTGACTTCACACACCTCCATTCTATGACTTCACACACCTCCATTCTGTGACTTCACACACATACATTGTGACTTCACAGACCTCCATTCTATGAGTTCACACAAATGCATTGTGAATTCACACACCTCCATTCTATGACTTCACACACCTCCATTCTGACTTCACACACCTCTATTCTGACTTCACACACCTCAATTCTGAGACTTCACACACCTCCATTCTATGATTTCACACACCTCCATTCTATGACTTCACACACCTCCATTCTATGACTTCACAGACCTCCTTTTGAGTTGACACACCTCCATTCTATGACTTCACACACCTCCAATCTGACTTCACACTCCTCCATTCTATGACTTCACACACCTCCATTCGGTGACTTCAAAAACCTCCATTCTATGACTTCACACACCTCCATTGTGACTTCACACACCAACATTCTATGAGTTTACACACCGCCATTCTGACTTCACTCACCTCCATTCTATGACTTCACACAGCTCCATTCTGACTTCACACAGCTCCATTCTATGACTTCGCACACATCTATTCTGACTTCACACACCTCCAGTCTGTGACTTCACACACCTCCGTTCTATGACTTCACTCACCTCCATTCTATGACTTCACACAACCACATTGTGTGACTTCACACACCTCCATTCTATGACTTCACACACCTCCATTCTGTGACTTCACACACCTCCATTCTGAGTTCACACACCTCTATTTTGTGATTTCACACACCTGCATTCTGTGACTTCACACACATTCATTCTATGACTTCATACACCTAAATTCTATGACTTCACAAACCTCCATTCTATGACTTCACACACCTCCATTCTGTGACTTCACACACCTCCATTCTATGACTTCACACACCTCCATTCTGTGACTTCACACACCTCCATTCTATGACCTCACACACCTGCATTCTATGACTTCGCACACCTGCATTGTGACTTCACACACCTCCATTCTATGACTTCACACACCTCCATTCTGACTTCACACACCTTCATTCTATGACTTCACACAACTCCATCTAACTTCACGCACCTCCATTCCATGACTTCACAGACCTCCATTCGATGACTTCACACACCTCCATTCTTTGACTGCATGCACCTCCATTCTATGAGTTCACACACCTCCATTCTGTGACTTCACACATCTTTATTGTTTGACTTCACACACCTCCATTCTTTGACTTCACACACCTCCATTCCATGACTTCACACACCTCCATTCTATGAGTTCACACACCTCACTTCTATGATTCACACACCTCCATTTTGACTTCACACACCTCCATTCTTTGACTTCATACACCTTCATTCTCACTTCATAAACATCCATTCTATGACTTCACGCACCTCCATTCTATGACTTCACAAACCTCCGTTCTGTGACCACACACCTCCATTCTGAGTTCCCAAACCATCATTCTGTGACTTCACCCACCTCCATCCTGACTTCACACACCTCCATTCTGATTTCACAAACCTCAATTCTTTGACTTCAGACACATCCATTCTATGATTTCACACTCTTCCATTCTATGACTTCACACACCTCCATTCTATCACTTCAAACAACTCCATTCTGTGACTTCACACACCTCATTTCTGAGTTGACACACCTCCATTCTGTGATTTCACACACCTCCAATTTGACTTCACACACCCCCATTCTATGACTTCACACACCCCCATTGTGACGTCACGCACTCCATTCTATGACTTCACACACCTCCATTCTGACTTCACACACCTCCATTCTAGGCTTCACACAGCTGCATTCTGACTTCAGACACCTCCATTTGTGACTTCACACACCACAATTTTGACTTCAAACACCTTCATTCTGTGACTTCACACACCTCCATTCTGTGATTTCACACACCTCCATTTTGGCTTCACAGACTTCCCTTCTTTGACTTAACACACCTGCATTCTGTGACTTCACACACCACCATTGTTTGACTTCACAACCTATATTCTTGGACTTCACACACCTCCATTCCATGACTTCACACATCTCCATTTTATGAGTTCACACACCTCCATTTTGACTTCACACACCTCCATTCTATGACTTCACACACCTTCATTCTACTTCAGAAACATCCATTCTATGACTTCACACACCTCCATTCTATGACTTCACAAACCTCCATTCTGTGACTTCACACACCTCCATTCTGAGTTCACACACCTCAATTCCGTGACTTCACACACCTCAATTCTCACTTCACACACCTCCATTCTATGACTTCACACAATTCCATTCTATGACTTCACACAACTCCATTCTTTGACTTCACACACCTCCATTGTGAGTTCACACACCTCCATTCTGTGACTTCACACACCTCCATTCTGTGACTTCACACACCTCCATTCTGTGACTTCACACACCTCCATTCTATGATTTCTCACACCTCCATTCTATTAATTCACACACCTCCATTCTGTGACTTCACACAACTCCATTCTATGACTTCCCACACCTCCATTGTGACTTCCCACACCTCCAATCTGAGTTCACACACCTCTCTTCTGACTTCACACACCTCCATTCTATGACTTCACACACGTCCATTCTGTGACTTCACACACCTGAATTCTGTGACTTCACACGCCTCCATTATGACTTCACACACCTCCATTCTATGACTTCACACACCTCCATTCTATGACTTCACACGCCTAGATTCTGTGACTTCACACACCTCCATTCTGAGTTCACACACCTCCATTCTGTGACTTCACACACCTCCATTCTGACTTCACACAGCTCCTTAAAATGACTTCACACACCTCCATTCCGTGACTTCGCACACCTCCATTCTGACATCACAGAGCTCCATTCTCTGACTTCCCACACCTCCATTCTATGATTTCACACACCTCCATTCTATGACTTCACACACCTCCATTCTTTGACTTCATACACCTTCATTCTCACTTCAGAAACATCCATTCTATGACTTCACGCACCTCCATTCTATGACTTCACAAACCTCCGTTCTGTGACCACACACCTCCATTCTGAGTTCCCACACCTCCATTCTGTGACTTCACCCACCTCCATCCTGACTTCACACACCTCCATTCTGACTTCACAAACCTCAATTCTTTGACTTCACACACCTCCATTCTATGATTTCACACACTTCTATTCTATGAATTCACAAACCTCCATTCTATGACTTCACACACCTCATTTCTGAGTTGACACACCTCCATTCTGTGATTTCACACACCTCCAATTTGACTTCACACACCCCCATTCTATGACTTCACACAGCCCCATTGTGACTTCACACACTCCATTGTATGAGTTCACACAACTCCATTCTGACTTCACACACCTCCATTCTATGACTTCACACAATTCCATTCTATGACTTCACACAACTCCATTCTTTGACTTCACACACCTCCATTGTGAGTTCACACACCTCATTCTGTGACTTCACACACCTCCATTCTGTGACTTCACACACCTCCATTCTGTGACTTCACGCAACTCCATTCTATGATTTCTCACACCTCCATTCTATTAATTCACACACCTCCATTTGTGACTTCACAAAACTCCATTCTATGACTTCACACACCTCCATTCTGTGACTTCACACACCTCCATTCTGAGTTCACAAACCTCCATTCTGTGACTTAACGCATCTTCATTCTGTGACTTCACACACCTCCATTCTATGACTTCACACACCTCCATTCTATGAGTTCACACACCTCCAGTCTTTGACTTCACACCCCTCCCTTCTGTGACTTCACACACCTCCATTCTATAACTTCACACACTTCCATTGTGACTTCCCACACCTCCAATCTGAGTTCACACACCTCCGTTCTGACTTCACACACTTCCATTCTCTGACTTCACACACCTCCGTTCTGTGACTTCACACACCTCAATTCTGTGACTTCACACACCTCCATTATGACTTCACACACATCCATTCTATGACTTCACACACCTCCATTCTATGACTTCACACACCTAGATTCTGTGACTTCACACACCTCCATTCTGAGTTCACACACCTCCACTCTGTGACTTAACACACCTCCATTCTGTGACTTCACACACCTCCATTCTGAGTTCCCACACCTCCATTCTGTGAATTCACACACCTCCATTCTGACTTCACACAGCTCCATTCTATGTCTTCACACACCTCAATTCTGTGCCTTCACACACCTCCATTCTATGACTTAACACACCTTCATTCTTACTTAACAAACATCCATTCTATGACTTCACACACCTCCATTCTATGACTTCACACACCTCCATTCTATGACTTCACACACCTCCATTCTTTGACTTCACACACCTACATTACATGACTTCACACACCTCCATTCTATGAGTTCACACACCTCCATTCTATGAGTTCACACACCTCCATTTTGACTTCACACACCTCCATTCTTTGACTTCATACACCTTCATTCTCACTTCAGAAACATCCATTCTATGACTTCACGCACCTCCATTCTATGACTTCACAAACCTCCGTTCTGTGACCACACACCTCCATTCTGAGTTCCCACACCTCCATTCTGTGACTTCACCCACCTCCATCCTGACTTCACACACCTCCATTCTGACTTCACAAACCTCAATTCTTTGACTTCACACACCTCCATTCTATGATTTCACACACTTCTATTCTATAAATTCACAAACCTCCATTTTATGACTTCACACACCTCATTTCTGAGTTGACACAACTCCATTCTGTGATTTCACACACCTCCAATTTGACTTCACACACCCCCATTATATGACTTCACACACCCCCATTGTGACTTCACACACTCCATTCTATGAGTTCACACACCTCCATTCTGACTTCACACACCTCCATTCTATGACTTCACACAATTCCATTCTATGACTTCACACAACTCCATTCTTTGACTTCACACACCTCCATTGTGAGTTCACACACCTCCATTCTGTGACTTCACACATCTCCATTCTGTGACTTCACACACCTCCATTCTGTGACTTCACGCAACTCCATTCTATGATTTCTCACACCTCCATTCTATTAATTCACACACCTCCATTTGTGACTTCACACAACTCCATTCTTGACTTCCCACACCTCCATTCTGTGACTTCACACACCTCCATTCTGAGTTTACAAACCTCCATTCTGTGACTTAACGCACCTTCATTCTGTGACTTCACACACCTCTATTCTATGACTTCACACACCTCCATTCTATGACTTCACACACATAAATTCTATGATTTCACAAACCTCCATTCTATGACTTCACACACCTCCATTCTGTGACTTCACACACCTCCATTCTATGACTTCACACACCTCCATTCTGTGACTTCATACACCTGCATTCTATGACCTTACATACCTCCATTCTATGACTTCGCACACCTGCATTGTGACTTCACACACCTCCATTCTATGACTTCAGACACCTCCATTCTGACTTCACACACCTCAATTCTATGACTTCACACACCTCCAGTCTTTGACTTCACACCCCTCCCTTCTGTGACTTCACACACCTCCATTCTATAACTTCACACACCTCCATTGTGACTTCCCACACCTCCAATCTGAGTTCACACACCTCCGTTCTGACTACACACACTTCAATTCTCTGACTTCACACACCTCCGTTCTGTGACTTCACACACCTCAATTCTGTGACTTCACACACCTCCATTCTTACTTCACACACCTCCATTCTATGACTTCAGACACCACCATTCTGACTTCACACACCTCAATTCTATGACTTCACACACCCCCATTGTGACTTCACACACTACATTCTATGAGTTCACACACCTCCATTCTATGACTTCACACACCTCCATTCTGTGACTTCACACACCTACATTGTGACTTCACAGACCTCCATTCTATGACTTCGCACACCTGCATTGTGACTTCACACACCTCCATTCTATGAGTTCACACACCTCCATTCTGACTTCACATACCTCCATTCTATGACTTCACACACATCCATTCTGTGACTTCACACACATACATTGTGACTTCTCAGACCTCCATTCTATGACTTCGCACACCTGCATTGTGACTTCACACACCTCCATTCTATGAGTTCACACACCTCCATTCTGACTTCACATACCTCCATTCTATGATTTCACACACCTCCATTCTGTGACTTCACACACCTCCATTCTGTGACTTCACACACCTCCATTCTATGACTTCACACACCTCCATTCTGTGACTTCACACACCTCCATTCTATGACTTCACACACCTCCATTCTGTGACTTCACACACCAACATTCTGACTTCACACACCTCCATTCTGACTTCACACACCGCAATTCTGTGACTTAACACAACTCTATTCTATGATTTCACACACCTCCATTCTATGACTTCACACACCTCCATTCTATTACTTCACACACCTCCTTTCTGAGTTCACACACCTCCATTCTATGACTTCACACACCTCCAATCTGACTTCACACACCTCCATTTTATGACTTCACACACTTCCATTCTGTGACTTCAAAAACCTACATTCTATTACTTCACACACCTCCATTGTGACTTCACACACCATCATTCTATGATTTCACACACCGCCATTCTGACTTCACTCACCTCCATTCTATCACTTCACACAGCTCCACTCTGGCTTCACACAGCTCCATTCTATGACTTCGCACACCCCCATTGTGTGACTTCACACACCTCCATTCTATGACTTCACACACATCCGTTCTGTGACTTCACACACCTCCATTCTGAGTTCACACACCTCCATTTTGTGATTTCACACACCTCCATTCTGTGGCTTCACACACCTCCATTCTATGACTTCACTCACCTAAAATCTATGACTTCACAAACCTCCATTCTATGACTTCAGACACCTCCATGCTGTGACTTCACACACCTCCATTCTATGACTTCACACACCTCCATTCTGTGACTTCACACACCTGCATTCTATGACCTCACAGACCTCCATTCTATGACTTCGCACACCTGCATTGTGACTTCACACACCTCCATTCTATGAGTTCACACACCTCCATTCTGACTTCACACACCTACATTCTATGACTTCATACACCTCCATTCTGACTTCACACACCTCCATTCTATGACTTCACACAACTCCATCTGACTTCACACACCTCCATTCCATGACTTCACAAACCTCCATTCGATGAATTCACACACCGCCATTCTTTGTCTTCATGCACCTCCATTCTATGAGTTCACACACCTCCATTCTGTGACTTCACACACCTTTATTGTTTGACTTCACACACCTACATTCTTTGACTTCACACACCTACATTCCATGACTTCACGCACCTCCATTCTATGAGTTCACACACCTCCATTCTATGATTTCACACACTTCTATTCTATGAATTCAAAAACCTCCATTCTATGACTTCACACACCTCATTTCTGAGTTGACACACCTCCATTCTGTGATTTCACACACCTCCAATTTGACTTCACACACCCCCATTCTATGACTTCACACACCCCCATTGTGACTTCACACACTCCATTGTATGAGTTCACACACCTCCATTATGACTTCACACACCTTCATTCTATGACTTCACACAATTCCATTCTATGACTTCACACAACTCCATTCTTTGACTTCAAACACCTCCATTGTGAGTTCACACACCTCCATTCTGTGACTTCACACACCTCCATTCTGTGACTTCACACACCTCCATTCTTTGACTTCACGCAACTCCATTCTATGATTTCTCACACCTCCATTCTATTGATTCACACACCTCCATTTGTGACTTCACACAACTCCATTCTATGACTTCACACACCTCCATTCTGTTACTTCACACACCTCCATTCTGAGTTCACAAACCTCCATTCTGTGACTTAACGCACCTTCATTCTGTGACTTCACACACCTCCATTCTATGACTTCACACACCTCCATTCTATGAGTTCACACACCTCCAGTCTTTGACTTCACACCCCTCCCTTCTGTGACTTCACACACCTCCATTCTACAACTTCACACACCTCCATTGTGACTTCCCACACCTCCAATCTGAGTTCACACACCTCCGTTCTGACTTCACACACTTCCATTCTCTGACTTCACACACCTCCGTTCTGTGACTTCACACACCTCAATTCTGTGACTTCACACACCTCCATTATGACTTCACACACATCCATTCTATGACTTCACACACCTCCATTCTATGACTTCACACACCTAGATTCTGTGACTTCACACACCTCCATTCTGAGTTCACACACCTCCACTCTGTGACTTAACACACCTCCATTCTGTGACTTCACACACCTCCATTCTGAGTTCCCACACCTCCATTCTGTGAATTCACACACCTCCATTCTGACTTCACACAGCTCAATTCTATGTCTTCACACACCTCAATTCTGTGCCTTCACACACCTCCATTCTATGACTTAACACACCTTCATTCTTACTTCACAAACATCGATTCTGTGACTTCACACACCTTCATTCTGTGACTTCACACTCCTCCATTCTATGACTTCACACACCTTCATTCTTACTTCAGAAACATCCATTCTCTGACTTCAAACACCTCCATTCTATGACTTCACAAACCTCCATTCTGTGACTTCACACACCTCCATTCTGAATTCACACACCTCCATTCTATGATTTCACACACCTCCATTCTGTGACTTCACACACCTCCATTCTGTGACTTCACACACCACCTTTTTGACTTCACACACCTCCATTCTGTGACTTCACACACCTCCATTCTGTGACTTCACACACCTCCATTCTGTGACTTCACACACCTCCGTTTTGACTTCACACACTTCCATTCTGTGACTTCACACACCTCCATTCTGTGACTTCACACACCTCTATTGTTTCACTTCACACACCTTCATTCTTTGACTTCACATACCTCCATTCCATGACTTCACACACCTACATTCTATGACTTCACACACCTTCATTCTTACTTCAGAAACATCCATTCTCTGACTTCACACACCTCCATTCTATGACTTCACAAACCTCCATTCTGTGACTTCACACACCTCCATTCTGAATTCACACACCTCCATTCTGTGAATTCACAAACTTCGATTCTATGACTTCAGAAACCTCCATTCTATGAATTCACACACCTCCTTTCTGTGATTTCACACACCTCCATTCTATGACTTCACACACCTCCATTCTGTGACTTCACACACCTCCATTTTTCCTTCACACACCTCCATTCTATGAGTTCACACACCTCCATTGTGTGGCTTCACACACCTCCATTCTGAGTTCACACACCTCCATTCTGTGACTTCACACACCTCCATTCTGTGACTTCACACACCTACATTCTGTGACTTCACACACCTCGATCCTATGACTACACAAACCTCCATTCTATGAATTCACACACCTCCATTCTGTGATTTCACACATCTCCATTCTATGACTTCACACACCTCCATTGTGTGACTTCACACACCTACATTCTGAGTTCACACACCTCCATTCTATGACTTCCCAAACCCCCATTCTGAGTTCACAGTCCTCCACTCTATGACTTCACACACTTCCATTCTATGAGTTCACACACCTCCATTCTGACTTCACACACCTCCATTCTGACTTCACACACCTCAATTCTTTGACTTCACACACCTCCATTCTATGATTTCACACACTTCCATTCTATGACTTCACACACCTCCATTCTATGACTTCACTCACCTCCATTCTGACTTCACACACCTCCATTCTGACTTCACACACCTCAATTCTGTGACTTCACACACCTCCATTCTATGATTTCACACACCTCCATTCTATGACTTCACACACCTCCATTCGGTGACTTCACACACCTCCATTCTGTGACTTCACACACCTCCACTCTATGACTTCAAACACCTTCATTCTTACTTCACAAACATCGATTCTGTGACTTCACACACCTCCATTCTGTGACTTCACACACCTCCATTCTATGACTTCACACACCTTCATTCTTACTTCAGAAACATCCATTCTCTGACTTCAAACACCTCCATTCTATGACTTCACAAACCTCCATTCTGTGACTTCACACACCTCCATTCTGAATTCACACACCTCCATTCTATGATTTCACACACCTCCATTCTGTGACTTCACACACCTCCATTCTGTGATTTCACACACCGCCATTCTGACTTCACTCACCTCCATTCTATCACTTCACACAGCTCCACTCTGGCTTCACACAGCTCCATTCTATGACTTCGCACACCCCCATTGTGACTTCACACACCATCATTCTATGATTTCACACACCGCCATTCTGACTTCACTCACCTCCATTCTATCACTTCACACAGCTCCACTCTGGCTTCACACAGCTCCATTCTATGACTTCGCACACCCCCATTGTGTGACTTCACACACCTCCATTCTATGACTTCACACACATCCGTTCTGTGACTTCACACACCTCCATTCTGAGTTCACACATCTCCATTTTGTGATTTCACACACCTCCATTCTGTGGCTTCACACACCTCCATTCTATGACTTCACTCACCTAAAATCTATGACTTCACAAACCTCCATTCTATGACTTCAGACACCTCCATGCTGTGACTTCACACACCTCCATTCTGTGACTTCACACACCTCCATTCTGTGACTTCACACACCTGCATTCTATGACCTCACAGACCTCCATTCTATGACTTCGCACACCTGCATTGTGACTTCACACACCTTCATTCTATGAGTTCACACACCTCCATTCTGACTTCACACACCTACATTCTATGACTTCATACACCTCCATTCTGACTTCACACACCTCCATTCTATGACTTCACACAACTCCATCTGACTTCACACACCTCCATTCCATGACTTCACAAACCTCCATTCGATGAATTCACACACCGCCATTCTTTGTCTTCATGCACCTCCATTCTATGAGTTCACACACCTCCATTCTGTGACTTCACACACCTTTATTGTTTGACTTCACACACCTACATTCTTTGACTTCACACACCTACATTCCATGACTTCACGCACCTCCATTCTATGAGTTCACACACCTCCATTCTATGATTTCACACACTTCTATTCTATGAATTCAAAAACCTCCATTCTATGACTTCACACACCTCATTTCTGAGTTGACACACCTCCATTCTGTGATTTCACACACCTCCAATTTGACTTCACACACCCCCATTCTATGACTTCACACACCCCCATTGTGACTTCACACACTCCATTGTATGAGTTCACACACCTCCATTATGACTTCACACACCTTCATTCTATGACTTCACACAATTCCATTCTATGACTTCACACAACTCCATTCTTTGACTTCAAACACCTCCATTGTGAGTTCACACACCTCCATTCTGTGACTTCACACACCTCCATTCTGTGACTTCACACACCTCCATTCTTTGACTTCACGCAACTCCATTCTATGATTTCTCACACCTCCATTCTATTGATTCACACACCTCCATTTGTGACTTCACACAACTCCATTCTATGACTTCACACACCTCCATTCTGTTACTTCACACACCTCCATTCTGAGTTCACAAACCTCCATTCTGTGACTTAACGCACCTTCATTCTGTGACTTCACACACCTCCATTCTATGACTTCACACACCTCCATTCTATGAGTTCACACACCTCCAGTCTTTGACTTCACACCCCTCCCTTCTGTGACTTCACACACCTCCATTCTACAACTTCACACACCTCCATTGTGACTTCCCACACCTCCAATCTGAGTTCACACACCTCCGTTCTGACTTCACACACTTCCATTCTCTGACTTCACACACCTCCGTTCTGTGACTTCACACACCTCCATTCTGTGACTTCACACACCTCCATTATGACTTCACACACATCCATTCTATGACTTCACACACCTCCATTCTATGACTTCACACACCTAGATTCTGTGACTTCACACACCTCCATTCTGAGTTCACACACCTCCACTCTGTGACTTAACACACCTCCATTCTGTGACTTCACACACCTCCATTCTGAGTTCCCACACCTCCATTCTGTGAATTCACACACCTCCATTCTGACTTCACACAGCTCCATTCTATGTCTTCACACACCTCAATTCTGTGCCTTCACACACCTCCATTCTATGACTTAACACACCTTCATTCTTACTTCACAAACATCGATTCTGTGACTTCACACACCTTCATTCTGTGACTTCACACTCCTCCATTCTATGACTTCACACACCTTCATTCTTACTTCAGAAACATCCATTCTCTGACTTCAAACACCTCCATTCTATGACTTCACAAACCTCCATTCTGTGACTTCACACACCTCCATTCTGAATTCACACACCTCCATTCTATGATTTCACACACCTCCATTCTGTGACTTCACACACCTCCATTCTGTGACTTCACACACCACCTTTTTGACTTCACACACCTCCATTCTGTGACTTCACACACCTCCATTCTGTGACTTCACACACCTCCATTCTATGACTTCACACACCTTCATTCTTACTTCAGAAACATCCATTCTCTGACTTCACACACCTCCATTCTATGACTTCACAAACCTCCATTCTGTGACTTCACACACCTCCATTCTGAATTCACCCACCTCCATTCTATGATTTCACACACCTCCATTCTATGACTTCACACACCTCCATTCTGTGACTTCACACACCACCTTTTTGACTTCACACACCTCCATTCTGTGACTTCACACACCTCCATTCTGTGACTTCACACACCTCCGTTTTGACTTCACACACTTCCATTCTGTGACTTCACACACCTCCATTCTGTGACTTCACACACCTCTATTGTTTCACTTCACACACCTTCATTCTTTGACTTCACATACCTCCATTCCATGACTTCACACACCTACATTCTATGACTTCACACACCTTCATTCTTACTTCAGAAACATCCATTCTCTGACTTCACACACCTCCATTCTATGACTTCACAAACCTCCATTCTGTGACTTCACACACCTCCATTCTGAATTCACACACCTCCATTCTGTGAATTCACAAACTTCGATTCTATGACTTCAGAAACCTCCATTCTATGAATTCACACACCTCCTTTCTGTGATTTCACACACCTCCATTCTATGACTTCACACACCTCCATTCTGTGACTTCACACACCTCCATTTTTCCTTCACACACCTCCATTCTATGAGTTCACACACCTCCATTCTGTGGCTTCACACACCTCCATTCTGAGTTCACACACCTCCATTCTGTGACTTCACACACCTCCATTCTGTGACTTCACACACCTACATTCTGTGACTTCACACACCTCGATCCTATGACTACACAAACCTCCATTCTATGAATTCACACACCTCCATTCTGTGATTTCACACACCTCCATTCTATGACTTCACACACCTCCATTGTGTGACTTCACACACCTACATTCTGAGTTCACACACCTCCATTCTATGACTTCCCAAACCCCCATTCTGAGTTCACAGTCCTCCACTCTATGACTTCACACACTTCCATTCTATGAGTTCACACACCTCCATTCTGACTTCACACACCTCCATTCTGACTTCACACACCTCAATTCTTTGACTTCACACACCTCCATTCTATGATTTCACACACTTCCATTCTATGACTTCACACACCTCCATTCTATGACTTCACTCACCTCCATTCTGACTTCACACACCTCCATTCTGACTTCACACACCTCAATTCTGTGACTTCACACACCTCCATTCTATGATTTCACACACCTCCATTCTATGACTTCACACACCTCCATTCGGTGACTTCACACACCTCCATTCTGTGACTTCACACACCTCCACTCTATGACTTCAAACACCGTCATTCTTACTTCACAAACATCGATTCTGTGACTTCACACACCTCCATTCTGTGACTTCACACACCTCCATTCTATGACTTCACACACCTTCATTCTTACTTCAGAAACATCCATTCTCTGACTTCAAACACCTCCATTCTATGACTTCACAAACCTCCATTCTGTGACTTCACACACCTCCATTCTGAATTCACACACCTCCATTCTATGATTTCACACACCTCCATTCTGTGACTTCACACACCTCCATTCTGTGACTTCACACACCACCTTTTTGACTTCACACACCTCCATTCTGTGACTTCACACACCTCCATTCTGTGACTTCACACACCTCCATTCTATGACTTCACAAACCTCCATTCTGTGACTTCACACACCTCCATTCTGAATTCACCCACCTCCATTCTATGATTTCACACACCTCCATTCTATGACTTCACACACCTCCATTCTGTGACTTCACACACCACCTATTTGACTTCACACACCTCCATTCTGTGACTTCACACACCTCCATTCTGTGACTTCACACACCTCCGTTTTGACTTCACACACTTCCATTCTGTGACTTCACACACCTCCATTCTGTGACTTCACACACCTCTATTGTTTCACTTCACACACCTGCATTCTTTGACTTCACATACCTCCATTCCATGACTTCACACACCTACATTCTATGACTTCACACACCTTCATTCTTACTTCAGAAACATCCATTCTCTGACTTCACACACCTCCATTCTATGACTTCACAAACCTCCATTCTGTGACTTCACACATCTCCTTTCTGAATTCACACACCTCCATTCTGTGAATTCACACACTTCGATTCTATGACTTCAGAAACCTCCATTCTATGAATTCACACACCTCCATTCTGTGATTTCACACACCTCCATTCTATGACTTCACACACCTCCATTCTGTGACTTCACACACCTCCATTCTGTGACTTCACACACCTACATTCTGTGACTTCACACACCTCGATCCTATGACTACACAAACCTCCATTCTATGAATTCACACACCTCCATTCTGTGATTTCACACACCTCCATTCTATGACTTCACACACCTCCATTCTGTGACTTCACACACCTCCATTCTGAGTTCACATACCTCCATTCTATGACTTCCCAAACCCCCATTCTGAGTTCACAGTCCTCCACTCTATGACTTCACACACTTCCATTCTATGAGTTCACACACCTCCATTCTGACTTCACACACCTCCATTCTGACTTCACACACCTCAATTCTTTGACTTCACACACCTCCATTCTATGATTTCACACACTTCCATTCTATGACTTCACACACCTCCATTCTATGACTTCACACACCTCATTTCTGAGTTGACACACCTTCATTCTGTGATTTCACACACCTCCAATCTGACTTCACACACCTCCATTCTATGACTTCACACACCTCCATTCGTTGACATCAAAAACAACCATTCTATGAGTTCACACAAATCCATTGTGGCTTCACACACCTCCATTCTATGAATTCACACACCTTCATTTTATGCCTTCACACACCTCCATTCTATGACTTCACGCACCTGCATTATGTGACTTCACACACCTCCATTCTATGACTTCACAAACCTCCATTCTGAGTTCACAGACCTCCATTCTATGACTTCACACACCTCCATTCTATGACTTCACTCACCTCCATTCTGACTTCACACACCTCCATTCTGACTTCACACACCTCAATTCTGTGACTTCACACACCTCCATTCAATGATTTCACACACTTCCATTCTATGACTTCACACACCTCCATTCTGTGGCTTCACACACCTACATTCTGAGTTCACACACCTCCATTCTGTGACTTCACACACCTCCATTCTGTGATTTCACACACCTCCTATCTGACTTCACACACCTCCCTTCTATGACTTCACACACCTCCATTCGTTGACATCAAAAAACACCATTCTATGACTTCACACAACTCCATTTTGACTTCCCACACCTCCATTCTATGAGTTCACACACCTCCATTTTATGACTTCACACACCTCCATTCTATGACTTCACACACCTCAATTCTATGACTTCACAAACCTCCATTCTATGACTTCACACACCTCCATTCTGTGACTTCACACACCTCCACTCTATGACTTCAAACACCATCATTCTTACTTCACAAACATCCATTCTGTGACTTCACACACCTCCATTCTGTCTCTTCACACACCTTCATTCTGACTTCACACACCTCCATTCTGTGACTTCACACACCTCAATTCTGTGACTTCACACACCTCCATTCTGACTTCACATACCTCCATTCTATGATTTCACACCTCCATTCTATGACTTCACACACCTCCATTCTGTGACTTCACACCAACTTTTTGACTTCACACACCTCCATTCTGTGACTTCACACACCTCCATTCTGTGACTTCACACACCTCCATTCTATGACATCACACACCTCCACTGTGATTTCACACACCTCCATTCTATCAGTTCACACAACTCCTTGGTGACTTCACACACCTCAATTCTATGACTTCACACACCTCCATTCTGACTTCACACACCTCCATTCTGTGACTTCAAACACTTCCATTTTATGATTTCACACACCTCCATTCTATGAATTCACACACCTCCATTCTGTGACTTCACACACCTCCATTCTATGACTTCACACACCTCCATTCTGTGACTTCACCCACCTCAATTCTGAGTTAACACACCTCCATTGTATGACTTCACACACCTTCATTCTGTGACTTCACACACCTCCATTCTATGAATTCACACACCTCCATTCTGTGACTTCATACACCTCCATTCTGTGACTTCACACACCTCCATTCTATGACTTCACACAACTCCATTGTGACTTCACACACCTCAATTCTTTGATTTCACACACCTCCATTCTGACTTCACACACCTCCATTCTATGACTTCACACACCTCCCTTCTGACTTCACACAGCTCCATTCTGCGACTTCACAAAAGTCCATTCTATGATTTCACATACCTCCATGGTATGACATCACAAAACAATATTCTGTGAATTCACACACCTCCGTTCTGAGTTCACACACCTCCATTCTGTGACTTCACAGACCTCCATTCTGACTTCACACACCTCCATTTTATGACTTCACACACCTCCATTCTGTGACTTCACACACTTCCGTTATGACGTCACACACCTCCATTCTATGAGTTCACACATCTCCATTCTATGACTTCACACACCTGCATTCTGACTTCACACACCTCCATTCTATGACTTCACAGACCTCGAATTTGTAACTTCACTCACCTCCACTCTATGACTTCACACACCTCCATTCTATGACTTCACACACCTCCATTCTATGACTTCACACACCTCCATTCTTTGACTTCACACACCTACATTCCATGACTTCACACACCTCCATTCTATGAGTTCACACACCTCCATTCTATGAGTTCACACACCTCCATTTTGACTTCACACACCTCCATTCTTTGACTTCATACACCTTCATTCTCACTTCAGAAACATCCATTCTATGACTTCACGCACCTCCATTCTATGACTTCACAAACCTCCGTTCTGTGACCACACACCTCCATTCTGAGTTCCCACACCTCCATTCTGTGACTTCACCCACCTCCATCCTGACTTCACACACCTCCATTCTGACTTCACAAACCTCAATTCTTTGACTTCACACACCTCCATTCTATGATTTCACACACTTCTATTCTATGAATTCACAAACCTCCATTCTATGACTTCACACACCTCATTTCTGAGTTGACACACCTCCATTCTGTGATTTCACACACCTCCAATTTGACTTCACACACCCCCATTCTATGACTTCACACACCCCCATTGTGACTTCACACACTCCATTCTATGAGTTCACACACCTCCATTCTGACTTCACACACCTCCATTCTATGACTTCACACAATTCCATTCTATGACTTCACACACCTCCATTGTGAGTTCACACACCTCATTCTGTGACTTCACACACCTCCATTCTGTGACTTCACACACCTCCATTCTGTGACTTCACGCAACTCCATTCTATGATTTCTCACACCTCCATTCTATTAATTCACACACCTCCATTTGTGACTTCACAAAACTCCATTCTATGACTTCACACACCTCCATTCTGTGACTTCACACACCTCCATTCTGAGTTCACAAACCTCCATTCTGTGACTTAACGCACCTTCATTCTGTGACTTCACACACCTCCATTCTATGACTTCACACACCTCCATTCTATGAGTTCACACACCTCCAGTCTTTGACTTCACACCCCTCCCTTCTGTGACTTCACACACCTCCATTCTATAACTTCACACACTTCCATTGTGACTTCCCACACCTCCAATCTGAGTTCACACACCTCCGTTCTGACTTCACACACTTCAATTCTCTGACTTCACACACCTCCGTTCTGTGACTTCACACACCTCAATTCTGTGACTTCACACACCTCCATTATGACTTCACACACATCCATTCTATGACTTCACACACCTCCATTCTATGACTTCACACACCTAGATTCTGTGACTTCACACACCTCCATTCTGAGTTCACACACCTCCACTCTGTGACTTAACACACCTCCATTCTGTGACTTCACACACCTCCATTCTGAGTTCCCACACCTCCATTCTGTGAATTCACACACCTCCATTCTGACTTCACACAGCTCCATTCTATGTCTTCACACACCTCAATTCTGTGCCTTCACACACCTCCATTCTATGACTTAACACACCTTCATTCTTACTTAACAAACATCCATTCTATGACTTCACACACCTCCATTCTATGACTTCACACACCTCCATTCTATGACTTCACACACCTCCATTCTTTGACTTCACACACCTACATTCCATGACTTCACACACCTCCATTCTCTGAGTTCACACACCTCCATTCTATGAGTTCACACACCTCCATTTTGACTTCACACACCTCCATTCTTTGACTTCATACACCTTCATTCTCACTTCAGAAACATCCATTCTATGACTTCACGCACCTCCATTCTATGACTTCACAAACCTCCGTTCTGTGACCATACACCTCCATTCTGAGTTCCCACACCTCCATTCTGTGACTTCACCCACCTCCATCCTGACTTCACACACCTCCATTCTGACTTCACAAACCTCAATTCTTTGACTTCACACACCTCCATTCTATGATTTCACACACTTCTATTCTATAAATTCACAAACCTCCATTTTATGACTTCACACACCTCATTTCTGAGTTGACACAACTCCATTCCGTGATTTCACACACCTCCAATTTGACTTCACACACCCCCATTATATGACTTCACACACCCCCATTGTGACTTCACACACTCCATTCTACGAGTTCACACACCTCCATTCTGACTTCACACACCTCCATTCTATGACTTCACACAATTCCATTCTATGACTTCACACAACTCCATTCTTTGACTTCACACACCTCCATTGTGAGTTCACACACCTCCATTCTGTGACTTCACACACCTCCATTCTGTGACTTCACACACCTCCATTCTGTGACTTCACGCAACTCCATTCTATGATTTCTCACACCTCCATTCTATTAATTCACACACCTCCATTTGTGACTTCACACAACTCCATTCTATGACTTCCCACACCTCCATTCTGTGACTTCACACACCTCCATTCTGAGTTTACAAACCTCCATTCTGTGACTTAACGCACCTTCATTCTGTGACTTCACACACCTCTATTCTATGACTTCACACACCTCCATTCTATGACTTCACACACATAAATTCTATGATTTCACAAACCTCCATTCTATGACTTCACACACCTCCATTCTGTGACTTCACACACCTCCATTCTATGACTTCACACACCTCCATTCTGTGACTTCATACACCTGCATTCTATGACCTTACATACCTCCATTCTATGACTTCGCACACCTGCATTGTGACTTCACACACCTCCATTCTATGACTTCAGACACCTCCATTCTGACTTCACACACCTCAATTCTATGACTTCACACACCTCCAGTCTTTGACTTCACACCCCTCCCTTCTGTGACTTCACACACCTCCATTCTATAACTTCACACACCTCCATTGTGACTTCCCACACCTCCAATCTGAGTTCACACACCTCCGTTCTGACTACACACACTTCAATTCTCTGACTTCACACACCTCCGTTCTGTGACTTCACACACCTCAATTCTGTGACTTCACACACCTCCATTCTTACTTCACACACCTCCATTCTATGACTTCAGACACCTCCATTCTGACTTCACACACCTCAATTCTATGACTTCACACACCCCCATTGTGACTTCACACACTACATTCTATGAGTTCACACACCTCCATTCTATGACTTCACACACCTCCATTCTGTGACTTCACACACCTACATTGTGACTTCACAGACCTCCATTCTATGACTTCGCACACCTGCATTGTGACTTCACACACCTCCATTCTATGAGTTCACACACCTCCATTCTGACTTCACATACCTCCATTCTATGACTTCACACACATCCATTCTGTGACTTCACACACATACATTGTGACTTCTCAGACCTCCATTCTATGACTTCGCACACCTGCATTGTGACTTCACACACCTCCATTCTATGAGTTCACACACCTCCATTCTGACTTCACATACCTCCATTCTATGATTTCACACACCTCCATTCTGTGACTTCACACACCTCCATTCTGTGACTTCACACACCTCCATTCTATGACTTCACACACCTCCATTCTGTGACTTCACACACCTCCATTCTATGACTTCACACACCTCCATTCTGTGACTTCACACACCAACATTCTGACTTCACACACCTCCATTCTGACTTCACACACCGCAATTCTGTGACTTAACACAACTCTATTCTATGATTTCACACACCTCCATTCTATGACTTCACACACCTCCATTCTATTACTTCACACACCTCCTTTCTGAGTTCACACACCTCCATTCTATGACTTCACACACCTCCAATCTGACTTCACACACCTCCATTTTATGACTTCACACACTTCCATTCTGTGACTTCAAAAACCTACATTCTATTACTTCACACACCTCCATTGTGACTTCACACACCATCATTCTATGATTTCACACACCGCCATTCTGACTTCACTCACCTCCATTCTATCACTTCACACAGCTCCACTCTGGCTTCACACAGCTCCATTCTATGACTTCGCACACCCCCATTGTGTGACTTCACACACCTCCATTCTATGACTTCACACACATCCGTTCTGTAACTTCACACACCTCCATTCTGAGTTCACACACCTCCATTTTGTGATTTCACACACCTCCATTCTGTGGCTTCACACACCTCCATTCTATGACTTCACTCACCTAAAATCTATGACTTCACAAACCTCCATTCTATGACTTCAGACACCTCCATGCTGTGACTTCACACACCTCCATTCTATGACTTCACACACCTCCATTCTGTGACTTCACACACCTGCATTCTATGACCTCACAGACCTCCATTCTATGACTTCGCACACCTGCATTGTGACTTCACACACCTCCATTCTATGAGTTCACACACCTCCATTCTGACTTCACACACCTACATTCTATGACTTCATACACCTCCATTCTGACTTCACACACCTCCATTCTATGACTTCACACAACTCCATCTGACTTCACACACCTCCATTCCATGACTTCACAAACCTCCATTCGATGAATTCACACACCGCCATTCTTTGTCTTCATGCACCTCCATTCTATGAGTTCACACACCTCCATTCTGTGACTTCACACACCTTTATTGTTTGACTTCACACACCTACATTCTTTGACTTCACACACCTACATTCCATGACTTCACGCACCTCCATTCTATGAGTTCACACACCTCCATTCTATGATTTCACACACTTCTATTCTATGAATTCAAAAACCTCCATTCTATGACTTCACACACCTCATTTCTGAGTTGACACACCTCCATTCTGTGATTTCACACACCTCCAATTTGACTTCACACACCCCCATTCTATGACTTCACACACCCCCATTGTGACTTCACACACTCCATTGTATGAGTTCACACACCTCCATTATGACTTCACACACCTTCATTCTATGACTTCACACAATTCCATTCTATGACTTCACACAACTCCATTCTTTGACTTCAAACACCTCCATTGTGAGTTCACACACCTCCATTCTGTGACTTCACACACCTCCATTCTGTGACTTCACACACCTCCATTCTTTGACTTCACGCAACTCCATTCTATGATTTCTCACACCTCCATTCTATTGATTCACACACCTCCATTTGTGACTTCACACAACTCCATTCTATGACTTCACACACCTCCATTCTGTTACTTCACACACCTCCATTCTGAGTTCACAAACCTCCATTCTGTGACTTAACGCACCTTCATTCTGTGACTTCACACACCTCCATTCTATGACTTCACACACCTCCATTCTATGAGTTCACACACCTCCAGTCTTTGACTTCACACCCCTCCCTTCTGTGACTTCACACACCTCCATTCTACAACTTCACACACCTCCATTGTGACTTCCCACACCTCCAATCTGAGTTCATACACCTCCGTTCTGACTTCACACACTTCCATTCTCTGACTTCACACACCTCCGTTCTGTGACTTCACACACCTCAATTCTGTGACTTCACACACCTCCATTATGACTTCACACACATCCATTCTATGACTTCACACACCTCCATTCTATGACTTCACACACCTAGATTCTGTGACTTCAAACACCTCCATTCTGAGTTCACACACCTCCACTCTGTGACTTAACACACCTCCATTCTGTGACTTCACACACCTCCATTCTGAGTTCCCACACCTCCATTCTGTGAATTCACACACCTCCATTCTGACTTCACACAGCTCCATTCTATGTCTTCACACACCTCAATTCTGTGCCTTCACACACCTCCATTCTATGACTTAACACACCTTCATTCTTACTTCACAAACATCGATTCTGTGACTTCACACACCTTCATTCTGTGACTTCACACTCCTCCATTCTATGACTTCACACACCTTCATTCTTACTTCAGAAACATCCATTCTCTGACTTCAAACACCTCCATTCTATGACTTCATAAACCTCCATTCTGTGACTTCACACACCTCCATTCTGAATTCACACACCTCCATTCTATGATTTCACACACCTCCATTCTGTGACTTCACACACCTCCATTCTGTGACTTCACACACCACCTTTTTGACTTCACACACCTCCATTCTGTGACTTCACACACCTCCATTCTGTGACTTCACACACCTCCATTCTATGACTTCACACACCTTCATTCTTACTTCAGAAACATCCATTCTCTGACTTCACACACCTCCATTGTATGACTTCACAAACCTCCATTCTGTGACTTCACACACCTCCATTCTGAATTCACCCACCTCCATTCTATGATTTCACACACCTCCATTCTATGACTTCACACACCTCCATTCTGTGACTTCACACACCACCTTTTTGACTTCACACACCTCCATTCTGTGACTTCACACACCTCCATTCTGTGACTTCACACACCTCCGTTTTGACTTCACACACTTCCATTCTGTGACTTCACACACCTCCATTCTGTGACTTCACACACCTCTATTGTTTCACTTCACACACCTTCATTCTTTGACTTCACATACCTCCATTCCATGACTTCACACACCTACATTCTATGACTTCACACACCTTCATTCTTACTTCAGAAACATCCATTCTCTGACTTCACACACCTCCATTCTATGACTTCACAAACCTCCATTCTGTGACTTCACACACCTCCATTCTGAATTCACACACCTCCATTCTGTGAATTCACAAACTTCGATTCTATTACTTCAGAAACCTCCATTCTATGAATTCACACACCTCCATTCTGTGATTTCACACACCTCCATTCTATGACTTCACACACCTCCATTCTGTGACTTCACACACCTCCATTTTTCCTTCACACACCTCCATTCTATGAGTTCACACACCTCCATTCTGTGGCTTCACACACCTCCATTCTGAGTTCACACACCTCCATTCTGTGACTTCACACACCTCCATTCTGTGACTTCACACACCTACATTCTGTGACTTCACACACCTCGATCCTATGACTACACAAACCTCCATTCTATGAATTCACACACCTCCATTCTGTGATTTCACACACCTCCATTCTATGACTTCACACATCTCCATTGTGTGACTTCACACACCTACATTCTGAGTTCACACACCTCCATTCTATGACTTCCCAAACCCCCATTCTGAGTTCACAGTCCTCCACTCTATGACTTCACACACTTCCATTCTATGAGTTCACACACCTCCATTCTGACTTCACACACCTCCATTCTGACTTCACACACCTCAATTCTTTGACTTCACACACCTCCATTCTATGATTTCACACACTTCCATTCTATGACTTCACACACCTCCATTCTATGACTTCACTCACCTCCATTCTGACTTCACACACCTCCATTCTGACTTCACACACCTCAATTCTGTGACTTCACACACCTCCATTCTATGATTTCACACACTTCCATTCTATGACTTCACACACCTCCACTCTATGACTTCAAACACCTTCATTCTTACTTCACAAACATCGATTCTGTGACTTCACACACCTCCATTCTGTGACTTCACACACCTCCGTTCTATGACTTCACACACCTTCATTCTTACTTCAGAAACATCCATTCTCTGACTTCAAACACCTCCATTCTATGACTTCACAAACCTCCATTCTGTGACTTCACACACCTCCATTCTGAATTCACACACCTCCATTCTATGATTTCACACACCTCCATTCTGTGACTTCACACACCTCCATTCTGTGACTTCACACACCACCTTTTTGACTTCACACACCTCCATTCTGTGACTTCACACACCTCCATTCTGTGACTTCACACACCTCCATTCTATGACTTCACACACCTTCATTCTTACTTCAGAAACATCCATTCTCTGACTTCACACACCTCCATTCTATGACTTCACAAACCTCCATTCTGTGACTTCACACACCTCCATTCTGAATTCACCCACCTCCATTCTATGATTTCACACACCTCCATTCTATGACTTCACACACCTCCATTCTGTGACTTCACACACCACCTTTTTGACTTCACACACCTCCATTCTGTGACTTCACACAACTCCATTCTGTGACTTCACACACCTCCGTTTTGACTTCACACACTTCCATTCTGTGACTTCACACACCTCCATTCTGTGACTTCACACACCTCTATTGTTTCACTTCACACACCTGCATTCTTTGACTTCACATACCTCCATTCCATGACTTCACACACCTACATTCTATGACTTCACACACCTTCATTCTTACTTCAGAAACATCCATTCTCTGACTTCACACACCTCCATTCTATGACTTCACAAACCTCCATTCTGTGACTTCACGCATCTCCATTCTGAATTCACACACCTCCATTCTGTGAATTCACACACTTCGATTCTATGACTTCAGAAACCTCCATTCTATGAATTCACACACCTCCATTCTGTGATTTCACACACCTCCATTCTATGACTTCACACACCTCCATTCTGTGACTTCACACACCTCCATTCTGTGACTTCACACACCTACATTCTGTGACTTCACACACCTCGATCCTATGACTACACAAACCTCCATTCTATGAATTCACACACCTCCATTCTGTGATTTCACACACCTCCATTCTATGACTTCACACACCTCCATTCTGTGACTTCACACACCTCCATTCTGAGTTCACATACCTCCATTCTATGACTTCCCAAACCCCCATTCTGAGTTCACAGTCCTCCACTCTATGACTTCACACACTTCCATTCTATGAGTTCACACACCTCCATTCTGACTTCACACACCTCCATTCTGACTTCACACACCTCAATTCTTTGACTTCACACAACTCCATTCTATGATTTCACACACTTCCATTCTATGACTTCACACACCTCCATTCTATGACTTCACACACCTCATTTCTGAGTTGACACACCTTCATTCTGTGATTTCACACACCTCCAATCTGACTTCACACACCTCCATTCTATGACTTCACACACCTCCATTCGTTGACATCAAAAACAACCATTCTATGAGTTCAAACAAATCCATTGTGGCTTCACACACCTCCATTCTATGAATTCACACACCTTCATTTTATGACTTCACACACCTCCATTCTATGACTTCACGCACCTGCATTATGTGACTTCACACACCTCCATTCTATGACTTCACAAACCTCCATTCTGAGTTCACAGACCTCCATTCTATGACTTCACACACCTCCATTCTATGACTTCACTCACCTCCATTCTGACTTCACACACCTCCATTCTGACTTCACACACCTCAATTCTGTGACTTCACACACCTCCATTCAATGATTTCACACACTTCCATTCTATGACTTCACACACCTCCATTCTGTGGCGTCACACACCTACATTCTGAGTTCACACACCTCCATTCTGTGACTTCACACACCTCCATTCTGTGATTTCACACACCTCCAATCTGACTTCACACACCTCCCTTCTATGACTTCACACACCTCCATTCGTTGACATCAAAAAACACCATTCTATGACTTCACACAACTCCATTTTGACTTCCCACACCTCCATTCTATGAGTTCACACACCTCCATTTTATGACTTCACACACCTCCATTCTATGACTTCACACACCTCAATTCTATGACTTCACAAACCTCCATTCTATGACTTCACACACCTCCATTCTGTGACTTCACACACCTCCACTCTATGACTTCAAACACCATCATTCTTACTTCACAAACATCCATTCTGTGACTTCACACACCTCCATTCTGTGACTTCACACACCTTCATTCTGACTTCACACACCTCCATTCTGTGACTTCACACACCTCAATTCTGTGACTTCACACACCTCCATTCTGACTTCACATACCTCCATTCTATGATTTCACACCTCCATTCTATGACTTCACACACCTCCATTCTGTGACTTCACACCAACTTTTTGACTTCACACACCTCCATTCTGTGACTTCACACACCTCCATTCTGTGACTTCACACACCTCCATTCTATGACTTCACACACCTCCACTGTGATTTCACACACCTCCATTCTATCAGTTCACACACCTCCATGGTGACTTCACACACCTCAATTCTATGACTTCACACACCTCCATTCTGACTTCACACACCTCCATTCTGTGACTTCAAACACTTCCATTTTATGATTTCACACACCTCCATTCTATGAATTCACACACCTCCATTCTGTGACTTCACACACCTCCATTCTATGACTTCACACACCTCCATTCTGTGACTTCACCCACCTCAATTCTGAGTTAACACACCTCCATTGTATGACTTCACACACCTTCATTCTGTGACTTCACACACCTCCATTCTATGAATTCACACACCTCCATTCTGTGACTTCATACACCTCCATTCTGTGACTTCACACACCTCCATTCTATGACTTCACACAACTCCATTGTGACTTCACACACCTCAATTCTTTGATTTCACACACCTCCATTCTGACTTCACACACCTCCATTCTATGACTTCACACACCTCCCTTCTGACTTCACACAGCTCCATTCTGCGACTTCACAAAAGTCCATTCTATGATTTCACATACCTCCATGGTATGACATCACAAAACAATATTCTGTGAATTCACACACCTCCGTTCTGAGTTCACACACCTCCATTCTGTGACTTCACAGACCTCCATTCTGACTTCACACACCTCCATTTTATGACTTCACACACCTCCATTCTGTGACTTCACACACTTCCATTATGACGTCACACACCTCCATTCTATGAGTTCACACATCTCCATTCTATGACTTCACACACCTGCATTCTGACTTCACACACCTCCATTCTATGACTTCACAGACCTCGAATTTGTAACTTCACTCACCTCCACTCTATGACTTCACACACCTCCATTCTATGACTTCCCACACTTACTTTCTATGACTTCACCCAACACCATTCTATGACTTCACACTTCCATTCGGACTTCACACACCTCCATTCTGTGACTTCACACACCTCCCTTCTATGACTTCACACACCTCCATTCTTTGACTTCACACACCTTCATTCTTACTTCAGAAACATCCATTCTCTGACTTCACACACCTCCATTCTATGACTTCACAAACCTCCATTCTGTGACTTCACACACCTCCATTCTGTGTTCACACACCTCCTTTCTATGACTTCACACACTTCCATTCTATGACTTCACACACCTGCATTCTGTGGCTTCACACACTTACATTCTGAGTTCACACACCTCCATTCTGTGACTTCACAAACCTCCATTCTGTGACTTCACACACCTCGATCCTATGACTTCACACCTCCATTCTATGAATTCACACACCTCCATTCTGTGTTTTCACAAACCTCCATTCTATGACTTCACACACCTCCATTCTGTGACTTCACACAACTCCATTCTGAGTTCACACACCTCCATTCTATGACTTCACAAACCTCCATTCTGTGATTTCACACACTTCCATTCTATGACTTCACACACCTCCATTCTATGACTTCACACACCTCCATTCTGTGACTTCGCACAACTCCATTCTGACTTCACACACCTCAATTCTGTGACTTCCCACACCTCCATTCTATGATTTCACACACTTCCATTCTATGACTTTACACACCTCCATTCTATGACTTCACACACCTCATTTCTGAGTTGACACACCTCCATTCTGTGATTTCACACACCTCCAATCTGACTTCACACACCTCCATTCTATGACTTCACACACCTCCATTCGTTGACATCAAAAACCACCATTCTATGACTTCACACAACTCCATTTTGACTTCACACACCTCCATTCTATGAGTTCACACACCTCCATTTTATGACTTCACACACCTCCATTCTATGACTTCACACACCTCAATTCTATGACTTCACACACCTCCATTCTATGACTTCACACTCCTCCATTCTGTGACTTCACACACCTCCACTCTATGACTTCAAATACCTTCATTCTTACTTCACAAACATCCATTCTGTGACTTCACACACCTCCCTTCTGTGACTTCACACGTGCATTCTGACTTCACACACCTCTATTCTGTGAATTCACACACCTCAATTCTGTGAATTCACACACGTCCATTCTTTCTTCACACACCTCTGTTCTATGTTTTCACACACCTCCATTCTATGACTTCACACACCTCCATTCTGACCTCACACACCTCCATTCTGACTTCACACACCTCCATTCTGACTTCACACAGCTCCATTCTATGACTTCACACACCTGCATTCTGTGACTTCACACACCTCCATTCTATGAGTTCACACACCTCCATTGTGACTTCACACACCTCAATTCTATGACTTCACACACCTCCATTCTGACTTCACACACCTCCATTCTGTGACTTCAAACACTTCCATTTTATGATTTCACACACCTCCATTCTATGACTTCACACACCTCCATTCTGTGACTTCACCCACCTCCATTCTGAGTTCACACACCTCCATTCTGTGACTTCACACACCTTCATTCTGTGACTTCAAACACCTCCATTCTATGACTTCACACACCTCCATTTTGTGACTTCATACACCTCCATTCTGTGACTTCACACACCTCCATTCTATGACTTCACACAACTGCATTCTGACTTCACACACCTCCATTCTATGACTTCACACACCTCCCTTCTTACTTCACACAGCTCCATTCTGTGACTTCACAAAACTCCATTCTATGATTTGACACACCTCCATACTATGACTTCACACACCTCCATCTATGTCTTCACACACCTCCATTCTGAGTTCACACACCTCCATTCTGTGACTTCACAGACCGCCATTCTGACTTCACACATCTCCATTGTATGACTTCACACACCTCCATTCTGTGACTTTACACACTTCCATTATGACGTCACAACTCCATTCTATGAGTTCACACATCTCCATTCTATGACTTCACACACCTGCATTCTGACTTCACAGACCTCCATTCTATGACTTCACAGACCTCGAATCTGTGACTTCACTCACCTCCACTCTATGACTTAACACTCCTCCATTCTATGACTTCCCACACCTCCTTTCTATGACTTCACCCAACCCCATTCTATGACTTCACACCAACAATCTGACTTCACACACCTCCATTCTGTGACTTCACACACCTCCCTTCTATGACTTCACACACACACCTCCATTCTTTGACTTCACACACCTTCATTCTTACTTCAGAAACATCCATTCTCTGACTTCACACACCTCCATTCTGTGACTTCACACACCTCCATTCTGAGTTCACACACCTCCATTCTGTGACTTCACACACCTCCTTTCTATGACTTCACACACTTCCATTCTATGACTTCACACACCTCCATTCTGTGGCTTCACACACCTACATTCTGAGTTCACACACCTCCATTCTGTGACTTCACACACCTCCATTCTGACTTCACACACCTCCATTCTATGACTTCACAGACCTCGAATATGTGGCTTCACTCACCTCCACTCTAGGACTTCACACTACTCCATTCTATGACTCCCCACACCTCTTTCTGTGACTTCACCCACCTCCATTTTATGACTTCACACACCTCCATTCTGTGACTTCACACAGCTCCATTCTGTGACTTCACACACCTCCATTCTCCGACTTCACACACCTCCATTCTATGACTTCACACATCCATTTTACTTCACACAACTCCAATGTATAACTTCAAACACCTCCATTCTGTGACTTCACACCCCTCAATTCTGTGACTTCACACACCTTCATTCTGACTTCACACCCCTCCATTCTGACTTCACACACCTCCATTCTGACTTCACACAGCTCCATTCTATGAATTCACACACCTCCATTCTGTTACTTCACACACCACCTTTTTGACTTCACACACCTCCATTCTGTGACTTCACACACCTCCCTTCTGTGACTTCACACACCTCCGTTTTGCCTTCACACACTTCCAATCTGTGACTTCATAAACCTCCATTCTGTGACTTCACACACCTCTATTGTTTCACTTCACACACCTCAGTTCTTTGACTTCACACACCGCCATTCCATGACTTTACAAACCTCCACTCTATGAGTTCACCCATCTCCACTCTATGACTTCAAACACCTTCATTCTTATTTCACAAACATCCATTCTATGACTTCACACACCTCCATTCTGTGACTTCACACACCTTCATTCTGACTTCACACACCTCCATTCTGTGACTTCACACACCTCAATTCTGTGACTTCACACACCTCCATTCTGACTTCACATACCTCCATTCTATGATTTCACACACCTCCATTCTATGACTTCACACACCTCCATTCTGTGACTTCACACACCACCTTTTTGACTTCACACATCTCCATTCTGTGACTTCACACGCCTCCATTCTGTGACTTCACACACCTACATTCTGTGACTACACACACCTCGATCCTATGACTTCACACACCTCCATTCTATGAATTAACACACCTCCATTCTGTGAGTTCACAAACCTCCATTCTATGACTTCACACACCTCCATTCTGTGTCTTCACACACCTCCATTCTAAGTTCGCACACCTCCATTCTATGACTTCACAAACCTCCATTCTGAGTTCACAGACCTCCATTCTATGACTTCACACACCTCCATTCTATGACTTCACTCACCTCCATTCTGACTTCACACACCTCCATTCTGACTTCACACACCTCAATTCTGTGACTTCACACACCTCCATTCTATGATTTCACACACTTCCATTCTATGACTTCACACACCTCCATTCTGTGGCTTCATACACACCGATTCTGAGTTTACACACCTCCATTCTTTGACTTCACACACCTTCATTCTGTGATTTCACACACCTCCAATCTGAATTCACACCCCTCCATTTTATGACTTCACACACCTCTATTCGTTGACATCAAAAAACACCATTCTATGACTTCACACAACACCATTTTGACTTCACACACCTCCATTCTATGAGTTCACACACCTCCATTTTATGACTTCACACACCTCCATTCTATGACTTCACACACCTCCATTCTGTGATTTCACACACCTCCAATCTGACTTCACACACCTCCATTCTGTGACTTCACACACCTCCACTCTATGACTTCAAACACCTTCATTCTTACTTCACAAACATCCATTCTGTGACTTCACACACCTCCATTCTGTGACTTCACACACCTTCATTCTGACTTCACAGACCTCCATTCTGTGACTTCATACACCTCAATTCTGTGACTTCACACACCTCCATTCTGACTTCACACACCTCCATTCTATGATTTCACACACCTCCATTCTGTGACTTCACACACCACCTTTTTGACTTCACACACCTCCATTCTGTGACTTCACACACCTCCATTCTGGGACTTCACACACCTCCGTTTTGACTTCACACACTTCCATTCTGTGACTTCACCCCACCCCATTCTGTGACTTCACACACCTCTATTGTTTCACTTCACACACCTCCATTCTTTGACTTCACACACCTCCATTCCATGACTTCACACACCTCCATTCTATGATTTCACACACCTTCATTCTTGCTACAGAAACATCTATTCTCTGACTTGACACACCTCCATTCTATGACTTCACAAACCTCGATTCTCTGACTTCACACAAATCCATTCTGAATTCACACACCTCCATTCTGTGACTTCACACACCTCGAACCTATGACTTCACAAACCTCCATTCTATGAATTCACACACCTCCATTCTGTGATTTCACACACCTCCATTCTTTGACTTCACACACCTCCATTCTGTGAATTCACACACCTCCATTTTTCCTTCACACACCTCCATTCTAAGACTTCACACACCTCCATTCTGTGGCTTCACACACCTCCATTCTGAGTTCACACACCTCCATTCTGTGACTTCACACACCTCCATTCTGTGATTTCACACACCTCCGTCCTATGACTTTACAAACCTCCATTCTATGAATTCACACACCTCCATTCTGTGATTTCCCACACCTCCATTCTATGACTTCACACACCTCCATTCTGTGACTTCACACACCTCCATTCTGTGACTTCACACACCTACATTCTGTGACTACACACACCTCGATCCTATGACTTCACACACCTCCATTCTATGAATTAACACACCTCCATTCTGTGAGTTCACAAACCTCCATTCTATGACTTCACACACCTCCATTCTGTGTCTTCACACACCTCCATTCTTAGTTCGCACACCTCCATTCTATGACTTCACAAACCTCCATTCTGAGTTCACAGACCTCCATTCTATGACTTCACACACCTCCATTCTATGATTTCACTCACCTCCATTCTGACTTCACACACCTCCATTCTGACTTCACACACCTCAATTCTGTGACTTCACACACCTCCATTCTATGATTTCACACACTTCCATTCTATGACTTCACACACCTCCATTCTGTGGCTTCATACACACCGATTCTGAGTTTACACACCTCCATTCTTTGACTTCACACACCTTCATTCTGTGATTTCACACACCTCCAATCTGACTTCACACACCTCCATTTTATGACTTCACACACCTCTATTCGTTGACATCAAAAAACACCATTCTATGACTTCACACAACACCATTTTGACTTCACACACCTCCATTCTATGAGTTCACACACATCCATTTTATGACTTCACACACCTCCATTCTATGACTTCACACACCTCCATTCTGTGATTTCACACACCTCCAATCTGACTTCACACACCTCCATTCTGTGACTTCACACACCTCCACTCTATGACTTCAAACACCTTCATTCTTACTTCACAAACATCCATTCTGTGACTTCACACACCTCCATTCTGTGACTTCACACACCTTCATTCTGACTTCACAGACCTCCATTCTGTGACTTCATACACCTCAATTCTGTGACTTCACACACTTCCATTCTGACTTCACACACCTCCATTCTATGATTTTACACACCTCCATTCTGTGACTTCACACACCACCTTTTTGACTTCACACACCTCCATTCTGTGACTTCACACACCTCCATTCTGTGACTTCACACACCTCCGTTTTGACTTCACACACTTCCATTCTGTGACTTCACCCCACCCCATTCTGTGACTTCACACACCTCTATTGTTTCACTTCACACACCTCCATTCTTTGACTTCACACACCTCCATTCCATGACTTCACACACCTCCATTCTATGACTTCACACACCTTCATTCTTGCTACAGAAACATCTATTCTCTGACTTGACACACCTCCATTCTATGACTTCACAAACCTCGATTCTGTGACTTCACACAAATCCATTCTGAATTCACACACCTCCATTCTGTGACTTCACACACCTCGAACCTATGACTTCACAAACCTCCATTCTATGAATTCACACACCTCCATTCTGTGCTTTCACACACCTCCATTCTTTGACTTCACACACCTCCATTCTGTGAATTCACACACCTCCATTTTTCCTTCACACACCTCCATTCTAAGACTTCACACACCTCCATTCTGTGGCTTCACACACCTCCATTCTGAGTTCACACACCTCCATTCTGTGACTTCACACACCTCCATTCTGTGATTTCACACACCTCCGTCCTATGACTTTACAAACCTCCATTCTATGAATTCACACACCTCCATTCTGTGATTTCCCACACCTCCATTCTATGACTTCACACACCTCCATTCTGTGATTTCACACACCTCCATTCTGAGTTCACACACCTCCATTCTATGACTTCACAAACCCCCATTCTGAGTTCACAGACCTCCATTCTATGACTTCACACACTTCCATTCTATGACTTCACACACCTCCATTCTGACTTCACACACCTCCATTCTGACTTCACACACCTCAATTCTTTGACTTCACACACCTCCCTTCTATGATTTCACTCACTTCCATTCTATGACTTGACACACCTCCATTCTATGACTTCACACACCTCATTTCTGAGTTGACACACCTCCATTCTGTGATTTCACACACCTCCAATCTGACTTCACACACCTCCATTCTATGACTTCACACACCTCCATTCGTTGACATCAAAAACAACCATTCTATGAGTTCACAGAACTCCATTGTGGCTTCACACACCTCCATTCTATGAATTCACACACCTCCATTTTATGACTTCACACACCTCCATTCTATGACTTCACGCACCTCCATTCTGTGACTTCACACACCTCCATTCTATGACTTCACAAACCTCCATTCTGAGTTCACAGAACTCCATTCTATGACTTCACACACCTCCATTCTATGACTTCACTCACCTCCATTCTGACTTCACACACCTCCATTCTGACTTCACACACCTCAATTCTGTGTCTTCACAGACCTCCATTCTGTGACTTCACACACCTCCATTTTGACTTCACACACTTCAATTCTGTGACTTCACACACCTTCTCTTGTGAGCCAGAGTGGAATCAATCTGTACCTTGGCTTGCATCAGACGATGGCTTTATTGTCTTATTGCTTTCTGGCCCTATTCTATGTAAATGACCTGAGAATTACCATATGAATTTAACACCTGGAGGTTCCTGGGTCAGGAGGAGGGAAGAAGGGGGTGTGGAAAATAAACAGGCAGTCTCTGCAGTATTTACCTGGACTACGGACATCCTGGATCCTCTGTGTCTGTCTCTCTTCTCTTTCTTGCTAGTCCTTGCCCCCGATTTCAGGAACCCCAATCTGCGAACCCTGGTTTGCCGCCGGTTGGCCCGGCAACCTCCATTCTGTGACTTCACACAGCTACATTCTTTGACTTCACACACCTCCATTCTTGGACTTCACACACCTCCATTCCATGACTTCACACACCTCAATTCTATGAGTTCACACACCTCCATTTTGACTTCACACACCTCCATTCTATGATTTCACACACCTTCATTCTTACTTTAGAAACATCCATTCTATGACTTCACACACTTCCATTGTATGACTTCACAAACCTCCATTCTGTGACTTCACACACCTCCATTCTGGGTTCACACACCTCAATTCTGTGACTTCACACATGTCCATTCTTCCTTCACACACCTCCATTCTATGACTTCACACACTTCCATTCTATGACTTCACACACCTCCATCTATGACTTCACACACCTCCATTCTGAGTTCACACACCTGCATTCTGTGACTTCACACACCTCCATTCTGACTTCACTCACCTCCATTGTATGACTTCACTCACCTCCATTCTGTGACTTCACACACCTCCATTCTATGACTTCACACACTTCAATTGCGACGTCACACACCTCCATTCTATGAATTCACAAATCTCCATTCTATGACTTCACACACCTCCATTCTGACTTTACACACCTCCATTCTATGACTTCCCACACCTCCTTTCTATGACTTCACCCACCTCCCTTCTCTGACCGCACACCTCCATTCGAGACTTCACACACCTCCATTGTGTGAAATCACACACCTCCATTCTGTGACTTCACACACCTCCATTCTTTGACTTCACACACATCTATTCTATGACTTCACACACCTTCATTCTTACTTCACAAACATCCATTCTATGACTTCACACACCTCCATTCTATGATTTCACACACCTCCATATTGTGATTCACACACCTGCATTCTGTGCTCACACACCTCAATTCTGTGACTTCACACACCTCCATTCTGACTTCACACACCTCCATTCTATGACTTCAAACACCTCCATTCTATGACTTCACACACATCCATTCTGTGACTTCACACACCTCCATTCTGACTTCACACAGCTCCATTCTATGACTTCACACAACTCCATTCTGTGACGTCACACACCTCCATTCTATGACTTCACACACCTCCATTCTATGACTTCATACACCTCCTTTTTTTGACTTCACACACCTCCATTCTAAGATTTCACACAACTCCATTGTGACTTCACATATCTCCATTCTTTGAGTTCACACACCTCCATTCTGACTTCACCCAGCTCCATTCTGTGACTTCACAAAATTCCATTCTATGATTCCACACACCTCCATACTATGTCTTCACACCCCTCCATCTATGACTTCACACACCTCCATTCTGAGTTCACACACTTCCATTCTGTGACTTCACACACCTCCATTCTGACTTCACACACCTTCATTGTATGACTTCACACACCTCAATTCTATGACTTCACACACCTCCACTCCATAACTTCACACACCTTCATTCTGTGATGTCACACACCTCCATTCTATGATTTCAAACACCTTCAGTCTTACTTCACAAACATCCATTCTGTGACTTCACACACCTCCCTTCTGTGACTTCACACCTGCATTCTGACTTCACACACCTCTATTCTGTGAATTCACACACCTCAAATCTGTGACTTCACACAACTCCATTCTGACTTCACACACCTCCATTCTATGATTTCACACACCTCCATTCAATGACTTCTCACACCTCCATTCTGTGACTTCACACACCTCCATTCTGACTTCACACACCTCCATTCTGACTTCACACAGCTCCATTCTATGACTTCACACACCTCCATTCTGTGACTTCACACACCTCCATTCTATGACTTCACACACCTCCACTGTGATTTCACACACCTCCATTCTATGAGTTCACACACCTCCATTGTGACTTCACACACCTCAATTCTATGACTTCACACACCTCCATTCTGACTTCACACACCTCCATTCTGTGACTTCAAACACTTCCATTTTATGATTTCACACACCTCTATACTATGAATTCACACACCTCCATTCTGTGACTTCACACACCTCCATTCTATGACTTCACACACCTCCATTCTGTGACTTCACCCACCTCCATTCTGAGTTCACATACCTCCATTCTGTGATTCACACACCTTCATTCTGTGACTTCACACACCTCCATTCTGTGACTTCACACACCTCCATTCTATGACTTCACACACCTCCATTCTGTGACTTCACCCACCTCCATTCTGAGTTCACACACCTCCATTCTATGACTTCACACACCTCCATTCTATGAATTCACACACCTCCATTCTGTGACTTCACACACCTCAATTCTATGATTTCACACACCTCCATTCTATGACTTCACACACCTCCATTGTGACTTCACACACCTTGATTCTATGATTTCACATACCTCCATTCTGACTTCACACACCTCCATTCTATGACTTCACACACCTCCATTCTGACTTCACACAGCTCCATTGTGTGACTTCCCAAAGCTCCATTCTATGATTTCACATATCTTCATACTATGACTTCACACACCTCCATCTATGACTTCACACACCTCCATTCTGAGTTCACACACCTCCATTCTGTGACTTCACACACCTCCATTCTGACTTCACTCACCTCCATTCTGTGACTTCACACACCTCCATTCTATGACTTCACACACTTCAATTGCGACGTCACACACCTCCATTCTATGAATTCACAAATCTCTATTCTATGACTTCACACACCTCCATTCTGACTTTACACACCTCCATTCTATGACTTCCCACACCTCCTTTCTATGACTTCACCCACCTCCCTTCTATGACCGCACACCTCCATTCGAGACTTCACACACCTCCATTGTGTGAATTCACACACCTCCATTCTGTGACTTCACACACCTCCATTCTTTGACTTCACACACGTCTATTCTATGACTTCACACACCTTCATTCTTACTTCACAAACATCCATTCTATGACTTCACACACCTCCATTCTATGATTTCACACACCTCCATATTGTGATTCACACACCTGCATTCTGTGCTCACACACCTCAATTCTGTGACTTCACACACCTCCATTCTGACTTCACACACCTCCATTCTATGACTTCAAACACCTCCATTCTATGACTTCACACACATCCATTCTGTGACTTCACACATCTCCATTCTGAGTTGACACACCTCCATTCTGTGACTTCACACACCTCCATTCTGACTTCACACACCTCCATTGTATGACTTCACACACCTCAATTCTATGACTTCACACACCTCCACTCCATAACTTCACACACCTTCATTCTGTGATGTCACACACCTCCATTCTATGACTTCACACACCTCCACTGTGATTTCACACACCTCTATTCTATGAGTTCACACACCTCCATTGTGACTTCACACACCTCAATTCTATGACTTCACGCACCTCCATTCTGACTTCACACACCTCCATTCTGTGACTTCAAACACTTCCATTTTATGATTTCACACACCTCTATACTATGAATTCACACACCTCCATTCTGTGACTTCACACACCTCCATTCTATGACTTCACACACCTCCATTATGTGACTTCACACCTGCATTCTGACTTCACACACCTCTATTCTGTGAATTCACACACCTCAAATCTGTGACTTCACACACCTCCATTCTGACTTCACACACCTCCATTCTATGATTTCACACACCTCCATTCAATGACTTCTCACACCTCCATTCTGTGACTTCACACACCTCCATTCTGACTTCACACACCTCCATTCTGACTTCACACAGCTCCATTCTATGACTTCACACACCTCCATTCTGTGACTTCACACACCTCCATTCTATGACTTCACACACCTCCACTGTGATTTCACACACCTCTATACTATGAATTCACACACCTCCATTCTGTGACTTCACACACCTCCATTCTATGACTTCACACACCTCCATTCTGTGACTTCAACCACCTCCATTCTGAGTTCACACACCTCCATTCTGTGACTTCACACACCTTCATTCTGTGACTTCACACACCTCCATTCTATGACTTCACACACCTCCATTCTGTGACTTCATACACCTCCATTCTGTGACTTCACACACCTCCATTCTATGACTTCACACACCTCCATTGTGACTTCAAACACCGCAATTCTATCATTTCACACACCTCCATTCTGACTTCACACACCTCCATTCTATGACTTCACACACCTCCCTTCTGACTTCACACAGCTTCATTCTGTGACTTCACAAAACTCCATTCTATGATTTGACACACCTCCATACTATGACTTCCCACACCTCCATCTATGACTTCACACACCTCCATTCTGAGTTCACACACCTCCATTCTGTGACTTCACAGACCTCCATTCTGACTACACACACCTCCATTGTATGACTTCACACACCTCCATTCTGTGACTTCACACACTTCCATTATGACATCACACACCTCCATTCTATGAGTTCACACATCTCCATTCTATGACTTCACACACCTGCATTCTGACTTCACACACCTCCATTCTATGACTTCACAGACCTCGAATCTGTGACTTCACTCACCTCCACACTATGACTTCACACTCCTCCATTCTATGACTTCCCACACCTCCTTTCTATGACTTCACCCAACCCCATTCTATGACTTCACACCTCCATTCTGACTCCACACACCTCCATTCTGTGACTTCACACACCTTCATTCTTACTTCAGAAACATCCATTCTCTGACTTCACACACCTCCATTCTATGACTTCACAAACCTCCATTCTGTGACTTCACACACCTCCATTCTGAGTTCACACACCTCCTTTCTATGACTTCACACACTTCCATTCTATGACTTCACACACCTCCATTCTGTGGCTTCACACACCTACATTCTGAGTTCACACACCTCCATTCTGTGACTTCACACACCTCCATTCTGTGACTTCACACACCTCCATTCTTTGACTTCACACACCTCGATCCTATGACTTCATACCTCCATTCTATGAATTCACACACCTCCATTCTGTGATTTCACAAACATCCATTCTATGACTTTACAAACCTCCATTCTGTGACTTCACACACCTCCATTCTGAATTCACACACCTCCATTCTATGACTTCACACATCTCCATTCTATGACTTCACTCACCTCCATTCTGACTTCACACACCTCCATTCTGACTTCACACACCTCAATTCTGTGACTTCCCACACCTCCATTCTATGATTTCACACACTTCCATTCTATGACTTCACACACCTCCATTCTATGACTTCACACACCTCATTTCTGAGTTGACACACCTCCATTCTGTGATTTCACACACCTCCAATCTTACTTCACACACCTCCATTCTATGACTTCACACACCTCCATTCGTTGACATCAAAAAGCACCATTCTATGACTTCACACAACTCCATTTTGACTTCACACACCTCCATTCTATGAGTTCACACACCTCCATTTTATGACTTCACACAACTCCATACTATGAATTCACACACCTCAATTCTATGACTTCACACACCTCCATTCTGTGAATTCACACACCTCCATTCTGTGACTTCACACACCTCCACTCTATGACTTCAAACACCTTCATTCTTACTTCACAAACATCCATTCTGTGACTTCACACACCTCCCTTCTGTGACTTCACACCTGCATTCTGACTTCGCACACCTCTATGCTGTGAATTCACACACCTCAATTCTGTGACTTCACACACCTGCATTCTGACTTCACACACCTCTGTTCTATGTTTTCACACACCTCCATTCTATGACTTCACACACCTCCATTCTGTGACTTCACACACCTCCATTCTGACTTCACACAGCTCCATTCTACGACTTCACACACCTCCATTCTGTGACTTCACACACCTCCATTCTATGACTTCACACACCTCCACTGTGATTTCACACACCTCCATTCTATGAATTCACACACCTAAATTGTGACCTCACACACCTCAATTCTATGACTTAGCAAACCTCCATTCTGACTTCACACACCTCCATTCTGTGACTTCAAACACTTTCATTTTATGATTTCACACACCTCCATTCTATGAGTTCACACACCTCCAATTTGACTTCACACATCTCCATTCTATGACTTCACACACCTTCATTTTTACTTCAGAAACATCCATTCTCTGACTTCACACACCTCCATTCTATGACTTCACAAACCTCCATTCTGTGACTTCACACACCTCCATTCTATGACTTCACACACCTCCATTCTGTGACTTCGCACACCTCCATTCTATGACTTCACACACCTCCCTTCTGACTTCACACAGCTCAATTCTGTAACTTCACAGAACTCCATTCTATGATTTCACTTACCTCCATGGTATGACATCACACAACAACATTCTGTGAATTCACACACCTCCATTCTGAGTTCACACACCTCCATTCTGTGACTTCACACACCTCCATTCTGACTTCACACACCTTCATTGTATGACTTCACACACCTCCATTCTGTGACTTCACACACTTCCATTATGACGTCACACACCTCCATTCTATGAGTTCACACATCTCCATTCTATGACTTCACACACCTGCATTCTGACTTCACACACCTCCATTCTATGACTTCACAGACCTCGAATCTGTGACTTCACTCACCTCCAATCTATGACTTCACACTCCTCCATTCTATGACTTCCCACACCTCCTTTCTATGACTTCACCCAACATCATTCTATGACTTCACACCTCCATTCTGACTTCACACACCTCCATTCTGTGACTTCACACACCTCCATTCTATGACTTCACACACCTCCATTCTTTGACTTCACACACCTTCATTCTTACTTCAGAAACATCCACTCTCTGACTTCACACACCTCCATTCTATGACTTCACAAACCTCCATTCTGTGACTTGACACACCTCCATTCTGAGTTCACACACCTCCTTTCTATGACTTCACACACTTCCATTCTATGACTTCACACACATCCATTCTGTGGCTTCACACACTAACATTCTGAGTTCACACACCTCCATTCTGTGACTTCACACACCTCCATTCTGTGACTTCACACACCTCCATTCTATGACTTCACACACCTCCACTGTGATTTCACACACCTCCATTCTATGAGTTCACACACCTCCATTGTGACTTCACACACCTCAATTCTATGACTTCACGCACCTCCATTCTGACTTCACACACCTCCATTCTGTGACTTCAAACACTTCCATTTTATGATTTCACACACCTCTATACTATGAATTCACACACCTCCATTCTGTGACTTCACACAACTCCATTCTATGACTTCACACACCTCCATTATGTGACTTCACACCTGCATTCTGACTTCACACACCTCTATTCTGTGAATTCACACACCTCAAATCTATGACTTCACACACCTCCATTCTGACTTCACACACCTCCATTCTATGATTTCACACACCTCCATTCAATGACTTCTCACACCTCCATTCTGTGACTTCACACACCTCCATTCTGACTTCACACACCTCCATTCTGACTTCACACAGCTCCATTCTATGACTTCACACACCTCCATTCTGTGACTTCACACACCTCCATTCTATGACTTCACACACCTCCACTGTGATTTCACACACCTCTATACTATGAATTCACACACCTCCATTCTGTGATTTCACACACCTCCATTCTATGACTTCACACACCTCCATTCTGTGACTTCAACCACCTCCATTCTGAGTTCACACACCTCCATTCTGTGACTTCACACACCTTCATTCTGTGACTTCACACACCTCCATTCTATGACTTCACACACCTCCATTCTGTGACTTCATACACCTCCATTCTGTGACTTCACACACCTCCATTCTATGACTTCACACACCTACATTGTGACTTCAAACACCGCAATTCTATCATTTCACACACCTCCATTCTGACTTCACACACCTCCATTCTATGACTTCACACACCTCCCTTCTGACTTCACACAGCTTCATTCTGTGACTTCACAAAACTCCATTCTATGATTTGACACACCTCCATACTATGACTTCCCACACCTCCATCTATGACTTCACACACCTCCATTCTGAGTTCACACACCTCCATTCTGTGACTTCACAGACCTCCATTCTGACTACACACACCTCCATTGTATGACTTCACACACCTCCATTCTGTGACTTCACACACTTCCATTATGACGTCACACACCTCCATTCTATGAGTTCACACATCTCCATTCTATGACTTCACACACCTGCATTCTGACTTCACACACCTCCATTCTATGACTTCACAGACCTCGAATCTGTGACTTCACTCACCTCCACACTATGACTTCACACTCCTCCATTCTATGACTTCCCACACCTCCTTTCTATGACTTCACCCAACCCCATTCTATGACTTCACACCTCCATTCTGACTCCACACACCTCCATTCTGTGACTTCACACACCTTCATTCTTACTTCAGAAACATCCATTCTCTGACTTCACACACCTCCATTCTATGACTTCACAAACCTCCATTCTGTGACTTCACACACCTCCATTCTGAGTTCACACACCTCCTTTCTATGACTTCACACACTTCCATTCTATGACTTCACACACCTCCATTCTGTGGCTTCACACACCTACATTCTGAGTTCACACACCTCCATTCTGTGACTTCACACACCTCCATTCTGTGACTTCACACACCTCCATTCTTTGACTTCACACACCTCGATCCTATGACTTCATACCTCCATTCTATGAATTCACACACCTCCATTCTGTGATTTCACAAACCTCCATTCTATGACTTTACACACCTCCATTCTGTGACTTCACACACCTCCATTCTGAATTCACACACCTCCATTCTATGACTTCACACATCTCCATTCTATGACTTCACTCACCTCCATTCTGACTTCACACACCTCCATTCTGACTTCACACACCTCAATTCTGTGACTTCCCACACCTCCATTCTATGATTTCACACACTTCCATTCTATGACTTCACACACCTCCATTCTATGACTTCACACACCTCATTTCTGAGTTGACACACCTCCATTCTGTGATTTCACACACCTCCAATCTTACTTCACACACCTCCATTCTATGACTTCACACACCTCCATTCGTTGACATCAAAAAGCACCATTCTATGACTTCACACAACTCCATTTTGACTTCACACACCTCCATTCTATGAGTTCACACACCTCCATTTTATGACTTCACACAACTCCATTCTATGAATTCACACACCTCAATTCTATGACTTCACACACCTCCATTCTGTGAATTCACACACCTCCATTCTGTGACTTCACACACCTCCACTCTATGACTTCAAACAGCTTCATTCTTACTTCACAAACATCCATTCTGTGACTTCACACACCTCCCTTCTGTGACTTCACACCTGCATTCTGACTTCGCACACCTCTATGCTGTGAATTCACACACCTCAATTCTGTGACCTCACACACCTGCATTCTGACTTCACACACCTCTGTTCTATGTTTTCACACACCTCCATTCTATGACTTCACACACCTCCATTCTGTGACTTCACACACCTCCATTCTGACTTCACACAGCTCCATTCTACGACTTCACACACCTCCATTCTGTGACTTCACACACCTCCATTCTATGACTTCACGCACCTCCACTGTGATTTCACACACCTCCATTCTATGAATTCACACACCTAAATTGTGACCTCACACACCTCAATTCTATGACTTAGCAAACCTCCATTCTGACTTCACACACCTCCATTCTGTGACTTCAAACACTTTCATTTTATGATTTCACACACCTCCATTCTATGAGTTCACACACCTCCAATTTGACTTCACACATCTCCATTCTATGACTTCACACACCTTCATTTTTACTTCAGAAACATCCATTCTCTGACTTCACACACCTCCATTCTATGACTTCACAAACCTCCATTCTGTGACTTCACACACCTCCATTCTATGACTTCACACACCTCCATTCTGTGACTTCGCACACCTCCATTCTATGACTTCACACACCTCCCTTCTGACTTCACACAGCTCAATTCTGTAACTTCACAGAACTCCATTCTATGATTTCACATACCTCCATGGTATGACATCACACAACAACATTCTGTGAATTCACACACCTCCATTCTGAGTTCACACACCTCCATTCTGTGACTTCACACACCTCCATTCTGACTTCACACACCTTCATTGTATGACTTCACACAACTCCATTCTGTGACTTCACACACTTCCATAATGACGTCACACACCTCCATTCTATGAGTTCACACATCTCCATTCTATGACTTCACACACCTGCATTCTGACTTCACACACCTCCATTCTATGACTTCACAGACCTCGAATCTGTGACTTCACTCACCTCCAATCTATGACTTCACACTCCTCCATTCTATGACTTCCCACACCTCCTTTCTATGACTTCACCCAACATCATTCTATGACTTCACACCTCCATTCTGACTTCACACACCTCCATTCTGTGACTTCACACACCTCCATTCTATGACTTCACACACCTCCATTCTTTGACTTCACACACCTTCATTCTTACTTCAGAAACATCCACTCTCTGACTTCACACACCTCCATTCTATGACTTCACAAACCTCCATTCTGTGACTTGACACACCTCCATTCTGAGTTCACACACCTCCTTTCTATGACTTCACACACTTCCATTCTATGACTTCACACACATCCATTCTGTGGCTTCACACACTAACATTCTGAGTTCACACACCTCCATTCTGTGACTTCACACACCTCCATTCTGTGACTTCACACACCTCCATTCTGTGACTTCACACACCTCGATCCTATGACCTCACACCTCCATTCTATGAATTCACACACCTCCATTCTGTGATTTCACAAACCTCCATTCTATGACTTCACACACCTCCATTCTGTGACTTCACACACCTCCATTCTGAGTTCACACACCTCCATTCTATGACTTCACAAACCTCCATTCTGAGTTCACAGACCTCCATTCTGACTTCACACACCTCCATTCTGAATTCACACACCTCAATTCTGTGACTTCCCACACCTCCATTCTATGACTTCACACACTTCCAATCTATGACTTCACACACCTCCATTCTATGACTTCACACACCTCAATTCTGAGTTGACACACCTCCATTCTGTGATTTCACACACCTCCAATCTTACTTCACACACCTCCATTCTATGACTTCACACACCTCCATTCGTTGACATCAAAAACCACCATTCTATAACTTCACACACCTCAATTTTGACTTCACACACCTCCATTCTATGAGTTCATACACCTCCATTTTATGACTTCACACACCTCCATTCTATGACTTCACACACCTCAATTCTATGACTTCACACACCTCCATTCTATGACTTCACACACCTCCATTCTGTGACTTCACACACCTCCACTCTATGACTTCAAACACCTTCATTCTTACTTCACAAACATCCATTCTGTGACTTCACACACCTCCCTTCTGTGACTTCACACCTGCAGTCTTTCTTCACACACCTCTGTTGTATGTTTTCACACACCTCCATTCTATGACTTCACACACCTCCATTCTGTGACTTCACACACGTCCATTCTGACTTCACACACCTTCATTCTGACTTCACACAGCTCCATTGTATGTCTTCACACACCTCCATTCTGTGACTTCACACACCTCCATTCTATGACTTCACACTCCTCCACTGTGATTTCACACACCTCTATTCTATGAGTTCACACACCTCTATTGTGGCTTTACACACCTCAATTCTATGACATCACACACCTCCATTCTGACTTCACACACCTCCATTCTGTGACTTCAAACACTTCCATTTTATGATTTCACACACCTCCATTCTATGACTTCATAAACCTTCATTCTGTGACTTCACGGACCTCCAATCTGAGTTCACACACCACCGTTCTGTGACTTCACACACCTTCATTCTGTGACTTCACACACCTCCATCCTTTGACTTCACACACCTCCATTCTGTGACTTCACACACCTCCATTCTATGACTTCACACAACTCCATTGTGACTTCACACACCTCAATTCTATGATTTCACACACCACCATTCTGACTTCACACACCTCCATTCTATGACTTCACACACCTCCCTTCTGACTTCACACAGCTCCATTCTGTGACTTCACAAAACTCCATTCTATGATTTGACACACCTCCATACTATGACTTCACACACCTCCATCTATGACTTCACACACCTCCATTCTGAGTTCACACACCTCTATTCTGTGACTTTACACACCTCCATTCTGACTTCACACACCTCCATTTTATCACTTCACACACCTCCATTCGGTGACTTCACACATTTCCATTATGACGTCACACACCTCCATTCTATGAGTTCACACATCTCCATTCTATGACTTCACACACCTGCATTCTGACTTCACACACCTCCATTCTATGACTTCACAGACCTCGAATCTGTGACTTCACTCACCTCCACTCTATGACTTCACACTCCTCCATTCTATGACTTCCCACACCTCCTTTCTATGACTTCACCCAACTCCATTCTATGACTTCACACCTCCATTCTGACTTCACACACCTCCATTCTTTGACTTCACACACCTCCATCTATGACTTCACACACCTACATTCTGAGTTCACACACCTCCATTCTGTGACTTCACACACCTCCATTCTCAGACTTCACACACCTCCATTCTATGACTTCACACATCCATTTTGACTTCACACAACTCCAATATATAACTTCAAACACCTCCATTCTGTGACTTCACACACCTCAATTCTGTGACTTAACACACCTTCATACTGACTTCACACCCCTCCATTCTATGTTTTCACACACCTCCATTCTTTGACTTCACACACCTCCATTTTGTGACTTCACACACCTATATTCTATGACTTCACACAACTCCATTTTGACTTCACACACCTCCATTCTATGAGTTCACACACCTCCATTCTGACCTCACACACCTCCGTTCTATGCCTTCACCCACCTCCGTTCTGACTTCACACAGCTCCATTCTGTGACGTCACAAAACTCCATTCTGTGATTTCATACACCTCCATACTATGACTTCACACACCTCCATTCTGAGTTCACACACCTCCATTCTGTGACTTCACACACCTCCATTCTGACTTCACACACCTTCATTTTATGACTTCACACACCTCCATGCTGTGACTTCTCACACCTCCATTCTATGACTTCACACACTTCCATTGTGACGTCACACAACTCCATTCTATGTGTTCACACATCTCCATTCTATGATTTCACACAGCTCCATTCTGACTTCACACACCTCCATTCTATGACATCACAGACCTCGAATATTTGACTTCACTCACCTCCACTCTATGACTTCACACTCCTCCATTCTATGACTTCCCACTCCTCCTTTCTATGACTTCACCCACCTCAGTCTATGACTTCACACACCTCCATTCTGACTTCACACACCTCCATTCTGTGACTTCACACACCTCCATTCTATGACTTCACACACCTCAATTCTATGACTTCACACACCTCAATTCTATGACTTCACACATCTCCATTCTTTGACTTCACACACCTCAATTCTATGACTTCAAATACCTTCATTCTTACTTCACAAACATCCAGTCTGTGACTTCACACACCTCCTTTCTATGACTTCACACACCTTCATTCTGACTTCACAAACCTCCATTCTCTGACTTCACACACCTCAATTCTGTGACGTGACCCACCTCCATTCTGACTTCACAAACCTTCATTCTATGATTTCACACACCTCCATTCTATGACTTCACACACCTCCATTCTTTGACTTTACACACCTCCATTCTGACTTCACACCCCTCCATTCTGACTTCACACACCTCCATTCTGACTTCACACAGCTCCATTCTATGAATTCACACACCTCCATTCTGTGACTTCACACACCACCTTTTTGACTTCACACACCTCCATTCTGTGACTTCACACACCTCCATTCTATGACTTCACACACCTCCGTTTTGCCATCACACACTTCCACTCTGTGACTTCACACACCTCCATTCTGTGACTTCGCAAACCTCTATTGTTTCACTTCACACACCTCAATTCTTTGACTTCACACACCGCCATTCCATGACTTCACAAACCTCCATTCTATGAGTTCACACACCTCCACTCTATGACTTCAAACACCTTCATTCTTAATTCACAAACATCCATTCTGTGACTTCACACACCTCCCTTCTGTGACTTCACACACCTTCATTCTGACTTCACACACCTCCATTCTGTGACTTCACACACCTCAATTCTGTGACTTCACACACTTCCATTCTGACTTCACATACCTCCATTCTATGATTTCACACACCTCCATTCTATGACTTCACACACCTCCATTCTCTGACTTCACACACCTACATTCTGTGACTACACACACCTCGATCCTATGACTTCACACACCTCCATTCTATGAATTAACACACCTCCATTCTGTGAGTTCACAAACCTCCATTCTATGACTTCACACACCTCCATTCTGTGACTTCATACACCTCCACTCTAAGTTCGCACACCTCCATTCTATGACTTCACAAACCTCCATTCTGAGTTCACAGACCTCCATTCTATGACTTCACACACCTCCATTCTATGACTTTACTCACCTCCATTCTGACTTCACACACCTCCATTCTGACTTCACACACCTCAATTCTGTGACTTCACACACCTCCATTCTATGATTTCACACACTTCCATTCTATGACTTCACACACCTCCATTCTGTGGCTTCATACACACCTACATTCTGAGTGTACACACCTCCATTCTGTGACTTCACACACCTTCATTCTGTGATTTCACACACCTCCAATCTGACGTCACACACCTCCATTCTATGACTTCACACACCTCCATTCGTTGACATCAAAAAACACCATTCTATGACTTCACACAACTCCATTTTGAATTCATACACCTCCATTCTATGAGTTCACACACCTCCATTTGATGACTTCACACACCTCCATTCTATGACTTCACACACCTCCATTCTGTGATTTCACACACCTCGAATCTGACTTCACACACCTCCATTGTGTGACTTCACACACCTCCACTCTATGACTTCACACACCTTCATTCTGATTTCACACACCTCCATTCTATGTTTTCACACACCTCCATTCTATGACTTCACACACCTCCATTTTGTGACTTCACACACCTAAATTCTATGACTTCACACAACTCCATTTTGACTTCACTCACCTCCATTCTATGAGTTCACACACCTCCATTCTGACCTCACACACCTCCATTCTATGACTTCACACACCTCCGTTCTGACTTCACACAGCTCCATTCTGTGACGTCACAAAACTCCATTCTGTGATTTCACACACCTCCATACTATGACTTCACACACCTCCATCTATGACTTCACACACCTCCATTCTGAGTTCACACACCTCCATTCTGTGACTTCACACACCTCCATTCTGACTTCACACACCTTCATTTTATGACTTCACACACCTCCATGCTGTGACTTCTCACACCTCCATTCTATGACTTCACACACTTCCATTGTGACGTCACAGAACTCCATTCTATGTGTTCACACATCTCCATTCTATGATTTCACACAGCTCCATTCTGACTTCACACACCTCCATTCTATGACATCACAGACCTCGAATATTTGACTTCACTCACCTCCACTCTATGACTTCACATTCCTCCATTCTATGACTTCCCACTCCTCCTTTCTATGACTTCACCCACCTCAGTCTATGACTTCACACACCTCCATTCTGACTTCACACACCTCCATTCTGTGACTTCACACACCTCCATTCTATGACTTCACACACATCAATTCTATGACTTCACACACCTCAATTCTATGACTTCACACACCTCCATTCTTTGACTTCACACACCTCCATTCTATGACTTCAAACACCTTCATTCTTACTTCACAAACATCCAGTCTGTGACTTCACACACCTCCATTCTATGACTTCACACACCTCCCTTCTGACTTCACACAGCTCCATTCTGTGACTTCACAAAACTCCATTCTATGATTTGACACACCTCCATACTATGACTTCACACACCTCCATCTATGACTTCACACACCTCCATTCTGAGTTCACACACCTCTATTCTGTGACTTTACACACCTCCATTCTGACTTCACACACCTCCATTGTATCACTTCACACACCTCCATTCTCTGACTTCACACATTTCCATTATGACGTCACACACCTCCATTCTATGAGTTCACACATCTCCATTCTATGACTTCACACACCTGCATTCTGACTTCACACACCTCCATTCTATGACTTCACAGACCTCGAATCTGTGACTTCACTCACCTCCACTCTATGACTTCACACTCCTCCATTCTATGACTTCCCACACCTCCTTTCTATGACTTCACCCAACCCCATTCTATGACTTCACACCTCCATTCTGACTTCACACACCTCCATTCTTTGACTTCTCACACCTCCATCTATGACTTCACACACCTACATTCTGAGTTCACACACCTCCATTCTGTGACTTCACACACCTCCATTCTCAGACTTCACACACCTCCATTCTATGACTTCACACATCCATTTTGACTTCACACAACTCCAATATATAACTTCAAACACCTCCATTCTGTGACTTCACACACCTCAATTCTGTGACTTAACACACCTTCATTCTGACTTCACACACCTCCATTCTATGTTTTCACACACCTCCATTCTTTGACTTCACACACCTCCATTTTGTGACTTCACACACCTATATTCTATGACTTCACACAACTCCATTTTGACTTCACACACCTCCATTCTATGAGTTCACACACCTCCATTCTGACCTCACACACCTCCGTTCTATGACTTCACACACCTCCGTTCTGACTTCACACAGCTCCATTCTGTGACGTCACAAAACTCCATTCTGTGATTTCATACACCTCCATACTATGACTTCACACACCTCCATTCTGAGTTCACACACCTCCATTCTGTGACTTCACACACCTCCATTCTGACTACACACACCTTCATTTTATGACTTCACACACCTCCATGCTGTGACTTCTCACACCTCCATTCTATGACTTCACACACTTCCATTGTGACGTCACACAACTCCATTCTATGTGTTCACACATCTCCATTCTATGATTTCACACAGCTCCATTCTGACTTCACACACCTCCATTCTATGACATCATAGACCTCGAATATTTGACTTCACTCACCTCCACTCTATGACTTCACACTCCTCCATTCTATGACTTCCCCCTCCTCCTTTCTATGACTTCACCCACCTCAGTCTATGACTTCACACACCTCCATTCTGACTTCACACACCTCCATTCTGTGACTTCACACACCTCCATTCTATGACTTCACACACCTCAATTCTATGACTTCACACACCTCAATTCTATGACTTCACACATCTCCATTCTTTGACTTCACACACCTCAATTCTATGACTTCAAACACCTTCATTCTTACTTCACAAACATCCAGTCTGTGACTTCACACACCTCCTTTCTATGACTTCACACACCTTCATTCTGACTTCACAAACCTCCATTCTCTGACTTCACACACCTCAATTCTGTGACGTGACCCACCTCCATTCTGACTTCACAAACCTTCATTCTATGATTTCACACACCTCCATTCTATGACTTCACACACCACCATTCTTTGACTTTACACACCTCCATTCTGACTTCACACCCCTCCATTCTGACTTCACACACCTCCATTCTGACTTCACACAGCTCCATTCTATGAATTCACACACCTCCATTCTGTGACTTCACACACCACTTTTTGACTTCACACACCTCCATTCTGTGACTTCACACACCTCCATTCTGTGACTTCACAAACCTCTATTGTTTCACTTCACACACCTCAATTCTTTGACTTCACACACCGCCATTCCATGACTTCACAAACCTCCATTCTATGAGTTCACACACCTCCACTCTATGACTTCAAACACCTTCATTCTTAATTCACAAACATCCATTCTGTGACTTCACACACCTCCCTTCTGTGACTTCACACACCTTCATTCTGACTTCACACACCTCCATTCTGTGACTTCACACACCTCAATTCTGTGACTTCACACACTTCCATTCTGACTTCACATACCTCCATTCTATGATTTCACACACCTCCATTCTATGACTTCACACACCTCCATTCTCTGACTTCACACACCTACATTCTGTGACTACACACACCTTGATCCTATGACTTCACACACCTCCATTCTATGAATTAACACACCTCCATTCTGTGAGTTCACAAACCTCCATTCTATGACTTCACACACCTCCATTCTGTGACTTCATACACCTCCACTCTAAGTTCGCACACCTCCATTCTATGACTTCACAAACCTCCATTCTGAGTTCACAGACCTCCATTCTATGACTTCACACACCTCCATTCTATGACTTCACTCACCTCCATTCTGACTTCACACACCTCCATTCTGACTTCACACACCTCAATTCTGTGACTTCACACACCTCCATTCTATGATTTCACACACTTCCATTCTATGACTTCACACACCTCCATTCTGTGGCTTCATACACACCTACATTCTGAGTTTACACACCTCCATTCTGTGCCTTCACACACCTTCATTCTGTGATTTCACACACCTCCAATCTGACGTCACACACCTCCATTCTATGACTTCACACACCTCCATTCGTTTACATCATAAAACACCATTCTATGACTTCACACAACTCCATTTTGAATTCATACACCTCCATTCTATGAGTTCACACACCTCCATTTGATGACTTCACACACCTCCATTCTATGACTTCACACACCTCCATTCTGTGATTTCACACACCTCGAATCTGACTTCACACACCTCCATTGTGTGACTTAACACACCTCCACTCTATGACTTCACACACCTTCATTCTGATTTCACACACCTCCATTCTATGTTTTCACACCCCTCCATTCTATGACTTCACACACCTCCATTTTGTGACTTCACACACCTAAATTCTATGACTTCACACAACTCCATTTTGACTTCACACACCTCCATTCTATGAGTTCACACACCTCCATTCTGACCTCACACACCTCCATTCTATGACTTCACACACCTCCGTTCTGACTTCACACAGCTCCATTCTGTGACGTCACAAAACTCCATTCTGTGATTTCACACACCTCCATACTATGACTTCACACACCTCCATCTATGACTTCACACACCTCCATTCTGAGTTCACACACCTCCATTCTGTGACTTCACACACCTCCATTCTGACTTCACACACCTTCATTTTATGACTTCACACACCTCCATGCTGTGACTTCTCACACCTCCATTCTATGACTTCACACACTTCCATTGTGACGTCACACAACTCCATTCTATGTGTTCACACATCTCCATTCTATGATTTCACACAGCTCCATTCTGACTTCACACACCTCCATTCTATGACATCACAGACCTCGAATATTTGACTTCACTCACCTCCACTCTATGACTTCACATTCCTCCATTCTATGACTTCCCACTCCTCCTTTCTATGACTTCACCCACCTCAGTCTATGACTTCACACACCTCCATTCTGACTTCACACACCTCCATTCTGTGACTTCACACACCTCCATTCTATGACTTCACACACATCAATTCTATGACTTCACACACCTCAATTCTATGACTTCACACACCTCCATTCTTTGACTTCACACACCTCCATTCTATGACTTCAAACACCTTCATTCTTACTTCACAAACATCCAGTCTGTGACTTCACACACCTCCTTTCTATGACTTCACACACCTTCATTCTGACTTCACAAACCTCCATTCTCTGACTTCACACACCTCAATTCTATGACTTCACACACCTCAATTCTGTGACGTGACACACCTCCATTCTGACTTCACACACCTTCATTCTATGATTTCACACACCTCCATTCTATGACTTCACACACCTCCATTCTTTGACTTTACACACCTCCATTCTGACTTCACACCCCTCCATTCTGACTTCACACACCTCCATTCTGACTTCACACAGCTCCATTCTATGAATTCACACACCTCCATTCTGTGACTTCACACACCACCTTTTTGACTTCACACACCTCCATTCTGTGACTTCACACACCTCCATTCTGCGACTTCACAAACCTCTATTGTTTCACTTCACACACCTCAATTCTTTGACTTCACACACCGCCATTCCATGACTTCACAAACCTCCATTCTATGAGTTCACACACCTCCACTCTATGACTTCAAACACCTTCATTCTTAATTCACAAACATCCATTCTGTGACTTCACACACCTCCATTCTGAATTCACACACCTCAATTCTGTGACTTCCCACACCTCCATTCTATGACTTCACACACTTCCATTCTATGACTTCACACACCTCCATTCTATGACTTCACACACCTCATTTCTGAGTTGACACACCTCCATTCTGTGATTTCACACACCTCCAATCTTACTTCACACACCTCCATTCTATGACTTCACACACCTCCATTCGTTGACATCAAAAACCACCATTCTATAACTTCACACACCTCAATTTTGACTTCACACACCTCCATTCTATGAGTTCATACACCTCCATTTTATGACTTCACACACCTCCATTATATGACTTCACACACCTCAATTCTATGACTTCACACACCTCCATTCTATGACTTCACACACCTCCATTCTGTGACTTCACACACCTCCACTCTATGACTTCAAACACCTTCATTCTTACTTCACAAACATCCATTCTGTGACTTCACACACCTCCCTTCTGTGACTTCACACCTGCAGTCTTTCTTCACACACCTCTGTTGTATGTTTTCACACACCTCCATTCTATGACTTCACACACCTCCATTCTATGACTTCACACACATCAATTCTATGACTTCACACACCTCAATTCTATGACTTCACACACCTCCATTCTTTGACTTCACACACCTCCATTCTATGACTTCAAACACCTTCATTCTTACTTCACAAACATCCAGTCTGTGACTTCACACACCTCCTTTCTATGACTTCACACACCTTCATTCTGACTTCACAAACCTCCATTCTCTGACTTCACACACCTCAATTCTATGACTTCACACACCTCAATTCTGTGACGTGACACACCTCCATTCTGACTTCACACACCTTCATTCTATGATTTCACACACCTCCATTCTATGACTTCACACACCTCCATTCTTTGACTTTACACACCTCCATTCTGACTTCACACCCCTCCATTCTGACTTCACACACCTCCATTCTGACTTCACACAGCTCCATTCTATGAATTCACACACCTCCATTCTGTGACTTCACACACCACCTTTTTGACTTCACACACCTCCATTCTGTGACTTCACACACCTCCATTCTGTGACTTCACAAACCTCTATTGTTTCACTTCACACACCTCAATTCTTTGACTTCACACACCGCCATTCCATGACTTCACAAACCTCCATTCTATGAGTTCACACACCTCCACTCTATGACTTCAAACACCTTCATTCTTAATTCACAAACATCCATTCTGTGACTTCACACACCTCCATTCTGAATTCACACACCTCAATTCTGTGACTTCCCACACCTCCATTCTATGACTTCACACACTTCCATTCTATGACTTCACACACCTCCATTCTATGACTTCACACAACTCCATTTTGACTTCACACACCTCCATTCTATGAGTTCACACACCTCCATTCTGACCTCACACACCTCCGTTCTATGACTTCACACACCTCCGTTCTGACTTCACACAGCTCCATTCTGTGACGTCACAAAACTCCATTCTGTGATTTCATACACCTCCATACTATGACTTCACACACCTCCATTCTGAGTTCACACACCTCCATTCTGTGACTTCACACACCTCCATTCTGACTTCACACACCTTCATTTTATGACTTCACACACCTCCATGCTGTGACTTCTCACACCTCCATTCTATGACTTCACACACTTCCATTGTGACGTCACACAACTCCATTCTATGTGTTCACACATCTCCATTCTATGATTTCACACAGCTCCATTCTGACTTCACACACCTCCATTCTATGACATCACAGACCTCGAATATTTGACTTCACTCACCTCCACTCTATGACTTCACACTCCTCCATTCTATGACTTCCCACTCCTCCTTTCTATGACTTCACCCACCTCAGTCTATGACTTCACACACCTCCATTCTGACTTCACACACCTCCATTCTGTGACTTCACACACCTCCATTCTATGACTTCACACACCTCAATTCTATGACTTCACACACCTCAATTCTATGACTTCACACATCTCCATTCTTTGACTTCACACACCTCAATTCTATGACTTCAAACACCTTCATTCTTACTTCACAAACATCCAGTCTGTGACTTCACACACCTCCTTTCTATGACTTCACACACCTTCATTCTGACTTCACAAACCTCCATTCTCTGACTTCACACACCTCAATTCTGTGACGTGACCCACCTCCATTCTGACTTCACAAACCTTCATTCTATGATTTCACACACCTCCATTCTATGACTTCACACACCTCCATTCTTTGACTTTACACACCTCCATTCTGACTTCACACCCCTCCATTCTGACTTCACACACCTCCATTCTGACTTCACACAGCTCCATTCTATGAATTCACACACCTCCATTCTGTGACTTCACACACCACCTTTTTGACTTCACACACCTCCATTCTGTGACTTCACACACCTCCATTCTGTGACTTCACACACCTCCGTTTTGCCATCACACACTTCCACTCTGTGACTTCACACACCTCCATTCTGTGACTTCACAAACCTCTATTGTTTCACTTCACACACCTCAATTCTTTGACTTCACAAACCGCCATTCCATGACTTCACAAACCTCCATTCTATGAGTTCACACACCTCCACTCTATGACTTCAAACACCTTCATTCTTAATTCACAAACATCCATTCTGTGACTTCACACACCTCCCTTCTGTGACTTCACACACCTTCATTCTGACTTCACACACCTCCATTCTGTGACTTCACACACCTCAATTCTGTGACTTCACACACTTCCATTCTGACTTCACATACCTCCATTCTATGATTTCACACACCTCCATTCTATGACTTCACACACCTCCATTCTCTGACTTCACACACCTACATTCTGTGACTACACACACCTCGATCCTATGACTTCACACACCTCCATTCTATGAATTAACACACCTCCATTCTGTGAGTTCACAAACCTCCATTCTATGACTTCACACACCTCCATTCTGTGACTTCATACACCTCCACTCTAAGTTCGCACACCTCCATTCTATGACTTCACAAACCTCCATTCTGAGTTCACAGACCTCCATTCTATGACTTCACACACCTCCATTCTATGACTTCACACACATCAATTCTATGACTTCACACACCTCAATTCTATGACTTCACACACCTCCATTCTTTGACTTCACACACCTCCATTCTATGACTTCAAACACCTTCATTCTTACTTCACAAACATCCAGTCTGTGACTTCACACACCTCCTTTCTATGACTTCACACACCTTCATTCTGACTTCACAAACCTCCATTCTCTGACTTCACACACCTCAATTCTATGACTTCACACACCTCAATTCTGTGACGTGACACACCTCCATTCTGACTTCACACACCTTCATTCTATGATTTCACACACCTCCATTCTATGACTTCACACACCTCCATTCTTTGACTTTACACACCTCCATTCTGACTTCACACCCCTCCATTCTGACTTCACACACCTCCATTCTGACTTCACACAGCTCCATTCTATGAATTCACACACCTCCATTCTGTGACTTCACACACCACCTTTTTGACTTCACACACCTCCATTCTGTGACTTCACACACCTCCATTCTGTGACTTCACAAACCTCTATTGTTTCACTTCACACACCTCAATTCTTTGACTTCACACACCGCCATTCCATGACTTCACAAACCTCCATTCTATGAGTTCACACACCTCCACTCTATGACTTCAAACACCTTCATTCTTAATTCACAAACATCCATTCTGTGACTTCACACACCTCCATTCTGAATTCACACACCTCAATTCTGTGACTTCCCACACCTCCATTCTATGACTTCACACACTTCCATTCTATGACTTCACACACCTCCATTCTATGACTTCACACACCTCATTTCTGAGTTGACACACCTCCATTCTGTGATTTCACACACCTCCAATCTTACTTCACACACCTCCATTCTATGACTTCACACACCTCCATTCGTTGACATCAAAAACCACCATTCTATAACTTCACACACCTCAATTTTGACTTCACACACCTCCATTCTATGAGTTCATACACCTCCATTTTATGACTTCACACACCTCCATTATATGACTTCACACACCTCAATTCTATGACTTCACACACCTCCATTCTATGACTTCACACACCTCCATTCTGTGACTTCACACACCTCCACTCTATGACTTCAAACACCTTCATTCTTACTTCACAAACATCCATTCTGTGACTTCACACACCTCCCTTCTGTGACTTCACACCTGCAGTCTTTCTTCACACACCTCTGTTGTATGTTTTCACACACCTCCATTCTATGACTTCACACACCTCCATTCTGTGACTTCACACACGTCCATTCTGACTTCACACACCTTCATTCTGACTTCACACAGCTCCATTGTATGTCTTCACACACCTCCATTCTGTGACTTCACACACCTCCATTCTATGACTTCACACTCCTCCACTGTGATTTCACACACCTCTATTCTATGAGTTCACACACCTCTATCGTGGCTTTACACACCTCAATTCTATGACTTCACACACCTCCATTCTGACTTCACACACCTCCATTCTGTGACTTCAAACACTTCCATTTTATGATTTCACACACCTCCATTCTATGACTTCATAAACCTTCATTCTGTGACTTCACGGACCTCCAATCTGAGTTCACACACCACCGTTCTGTGACTTCACACACCTTCATTCTGTGACTTCACACACCTCCATCCTTTGACTTCACACACCTCCATTCTGTGACTTCACACACCTCCATTCTATGACTTCACACAACTCCATTGTGACTTCGCACACCTCAATTCTATGATTTCACACACCACCATTCTGACTTCACACACCTCCATTCTATGACTTCACACACCTCCCTTCTGACTTCACACAGCTCCATTCTGTGACTTCACAAAACTCCATTCTATGATTTGACACACCTCCATACTATGACTTCACACACCTCCATCTATGACTTCACACACCTCCATTCTGAGTTCACACACCTGTATTCTGTGACTTTACACACCTCCATTCTGACTTCACACACCTCCATTTTATCACTTCACACACCTCCATTCGGTGACTTCACACATTTCCATTATGACGTCACACACCTCCATTCTATGAGTTCACACATCTCCATTCTATGACTTCACACACCTGCATTCTGACTTCACACACCTCCATTCTATGACTTCACAGACCTCGAATCTGTGACTTCACTCACCTCCACTCTATGACTTCACACTCCTCCATTCTATGACTTCCCACACCTCCTTTCTATGACTTCACCCAACCCCATTCTATGACTTCACACCTCCATTCTGACTTCACACACCTCCATTCTTTGACTTCACACACCTCCATCTATGACTTCACACACCTACATTCTGAGTTCACACACCTCCATTCTGTGACTTCACACACCTCCATTCTCAGACTTCACACACCTCCATTCTATGACTTCACACATCCATTTTGACTTCACACAACTCCAATATATAACTTCAAACACCTCCATTCTGTGACTTCACACACCTCAATTCTGTGACTTAACACACCTTCATACTGACTTCACACCCCTCCATTCTATGTTTTCACACACCTCCATTCTTTGACTTCACACACCTCCATTTTGTGACTTCACACACCTATATTCTATGACTTCACACAACTCCATTTTGACTTCACACACCTCCATTCTATGAGTTCACACACCTCCATTCTGACCTCACACACCTCCGTTCTATGACTTCACACACCTCCGTTCTGACTTCACACAGCTCCATTCTGTGACGTCACAAAACTCCATTCTGTGATTTCATACACCTCCATACTATGACTTCACACACCTCCATTCTGAGTTCACACACCTCCATTCTGTGACTTCACACACCTCCATTCTGACTTCACACACCTTCATTTTATGACTTCACACACCTCCATGCTGTGACTTCTCACACCTCCATTCTATGACTTCACACACTTCCATTGTGACGTCACACAACTCCATTCTATGTGTTCACACATCTCCATTCTATGATTTCACACAGCTCCATTCTGACTTCACACACCTCCATTCTATGACATCACAGACCTCGAATATTTGACTTCACTCACCTCCACTCTATGACTTCACACTCCTCCATTCTATGACTTCCCACTCCTCCTTTCTATGACTTCACCCACCTCAGTCTATGACTTCACACACCTCCATTCTGACTTCACACACCTCCATTCTGTGACTTCACACACCTCCATTCTATGACTTCACACACCTCAATTCTATGACTTCACACACCTCAATTCTATGACTTCACACATCTCCATTCTTTGACTTCACACACCTCAATTCTATGACTTCAAACACCTTCATTCTTACTTCACAAACATCCAGTCTGTGACTTCACACACCTCCTTTCTATGACTTCACACACCTTCATTCTGACTTCACAAACCTCCATTCTCTGACTTCACACACCTCAATTCTGTGACGTGACCCACCTCCATTCTGACTTCACAAACCTTCATTCTATGATTTCACACACCTCCATTCTATGACTTCACACACCTCCATTCTTTGACTTTACACACCTCCATTCTGACTTCACACCCCTCCATTCTGACTTCACACACCTCCATTCTGACTTCACACAGCTCCATTCTATGAATTCACACACCTCCATTCTGTGACTTCACACACCACCTTTTTGACTTCACACACCTCCATTCTGTGACTTCACACACCTCCATTCTGTGACTTCACACACCTCCGTTTTGCCATCACACACTTCCACTCTGTGACTTCACACACCTCCATTCTGTGACTTCACAAACCTCTATTGTTTCACTTCACACACCTCAATTCTTTGACTTCACAAACCGCCATTCCATGACTTCACAAACCTCCATTCTATGAGTTCACACACCTCCACTCTATGACTTCAAACACCTTCATTCTTAATTCACAAACATCCATTCTGTGACTTCACACACCTCCCTTCTGTGACTTCACACACCTTCATTCTGACTTCACACACCTCCATTCTGTGACTTCACACACCTCAATTCTGTGACTTCACACACTTCCATTCTGACTTCACATACCTCCATTCTATGATTTCACACACCTCCATTCTATGACTTCACACACCTCCATTCTCTGACTTCACACACCTACATTCTGTGACTACACACACCTCGATCCTATGACTTCACACACCTCCATTCTATGAATTAACACACCTCCATTCTGTGAGTTCACAAACCTCCATTCTATGACTTCACACACCTCCATTCTGTGACTTCATACACCTCCACTCTAAGTTCGCACACCTCCATTCTATGACTTCACAAACCTCCATTCTGAGTTCACAGACCTCCATTCTATGACTTCACACACCTCCATTCTATGACTTCACTCACCTCCATTCTGACTTCACACACCTCCATTCTGACTTCACACACCTCAATTCTGTGACTTCACACACCTCCATTCTATGATTTCACACACTTCCATTCTATGACTTCACACACCTCCATTCTGTGGCTTCATACACACCTACATTCTGAGTTTACACACCTCCATTCTGTGACTTCACACACCTTCATTCTGTGATTTCACACACCTCCAATCTGACGTCACACACCTCCATTCTATGACTTCACACACCTCCATTCGTTTACATCATAAAACACCATTCTATGACTTCACACAACTCCATTTTGAATTCATACACCTCCATTCTATGAGTTCACACACCTCCATTTGATGACTTCACACACCTCCATTCTATGACTTCACACACCTCCATTCTGTGATTTCACACACCTCGAATCTGACTTCACACACCTCCATTGTGTGACTTCACACACCTCCACTCTATGACTTCACACACCTTCATTCTGATTTCACACACCTCCATTCTATGTTTTCACACCCCTCCATTCTATGACTTCACACACCTCCATTTTGTGACTTCACACACCTAAATTCTATGACTTCACACAACTCCATTTTGACTTCACACACCTCCATTCTATGAGTTCACACACCTCCATTCTGACCTCACACACCTCCATTCTATGACTTCACACACCTCCGTTCTGAATTCACACAGCTCCATTCTGTGACGTCACAAAACTCCATTCTGTGATTTCACACACCTCCATACTATGACTTCACACACCTCCATCTATGACTTCACACACCTCCATTCTGAGTTCACACACCTCCATTCTGTGACTTCACACACCTCCATTCTGACTTCACACACCTTCATTTTATGACTTCACACACCTCCATGCTGTGACTTCTCACACCTCCATTCTATGACTTCACACACTTCCATTGTGACGTCACACAACTCCATTCTATGTGTTCACACATCTCCATTCTATGATTTCACACAGCTCCATTCTGACTTCACACACCTCCATTCTATGACATCACAGACCTCGAATATTTGACTTCACTCACCTCCACTCTATGACTTCACATTCCTCCATTCTATGACTTCCCACTCCTCCTTTCTATGACTTCACCCACCTCAGTCTATGACTTCACACACCTCCATTCTGACTTCACACACCTCCATTCTGTGACTTCACACACCTCCATTCTATGACTTCACACACCTCAATTCTATGACTTCACACACCTCAATTGTATGACTTCACACACCTCCATTCTTTGACTTCACACACCTCCATTCTATGACTTCAAACACCTTCATTCTTACTTCACAAACATCCAGTCTGTGACTTCACACACCTCCTTTCTATGACTTCACACACCTTCATTCTGACTTCACAAACCTCCATTCTCTGACTTCACACACCTCAATTCTGTGACGTGACACACCTCCATTCTGACTTCACAAACCTTCATTCTATGATTTCACACACCTCCATTCTATGACTTCACACACCTCCATTCTTTGACTTCACACACCTCCATTCTGACTTCACACCCCTCCATTCTGACTTCAAACACCTCCATTCTGACTTCACACAGCTCCATTCTATGAATTCACACACCTCCATTCTGTGACTTAACAGACTACCTTTTTGACTTCACACACCTCCATTCTGTGACTTCACACACCTCCATTCTGTGATTTCACACACCTCCGTTTTGCCTTCACACACTTCCAATCTGTGACTTCACACACCTCCATTCTTTGACTTCACACACCTCTATTGTTTCACTTCACACACCTCAATCCTTTGACTTCACACACCGCCATTCCATGACTTCACAAACCTCCATTCTATGAGTTCACACACCTCCACTCTATGACTTCAAACACCTTCATTCTTAATTCACAAACATCCATTCTGTGACTTCACACACCTCCCTTCTGTGACTTCACACACCTTCATTCTGACTTCACACACCTCCATTCTGTGATTTCACACACCTCAATTCTGTGACTTCACACACTTCCATTCTGACTTCACATACCTCCATTCTATGATTTCACACACCTCCATTCTATGACTTCACACACCTCCATTCTTTGACGTCACACACCTACATTCTGTGACTACACACACCTCGATCCTATGACTTCACACACCTCCATTCTATGAATTAACACACCTCCATTCTGTGAGTTCACAAACCTCCATTCTATGACTTCACACACCTCCATTCTGTGACTTCATACACCTCCACTCTAAGTTCGCACACCTCCATTCTATGACTTCACAAACCTCCATTCTGAGTTCACAGACCTCCATTCTATTACTTCACACACCTCCATTCTATGACTTCACTCACCTCCATTCTGACTTCACACACCTCCATTCTGACTTCACACACCTCAATTCTGTGACTTCACACACCTCCATTCTATGATTTCACACACTTCCATTCTATGACTTCACACACCTCCATTCTGTGGCTTCATACACACCTACATTCTGAGTTTACACACCTCCATTCTGTGACTTCACACACCTTCATTCTGTGATTTCACACACCTCCAATCTGACGTCACACACCTCCATTCTATGACTTCACACACCTCCATTCGTTGACATCAAAAAACAACATTCTATGACTTCACACAACTCCATTTTGACTTCACACACCTCCATTCTATGAGTTCACACACCTCAATTTTATGACTTCACACACCTCAATTCTATGACTTCACACACCTTCATTCTATGATTTCACACACCTCGAATCTGACTTCACACACCTCCATTCTGTGACTTCACACAGCTCCACTCTATGACTTCAAACACCTTCATTCTTACTTCACAAACATCGATTCTGTGACTTCACACACCTCCATTCTATGACTTCACAAACCTCCATTCTGTGACTTCACACACCTCCATTCTGAATTCACCCACCTCCATTCTATGGTTTCACACACCTCCATTCTATGACTTCACACACCTCCATTCTGTGACTTCACACACCACCTTTTTGACTTCACACACCTCCATTCTGTGACTTCACACACCTCCATTCTGTGACTTCACACACCTCCGTTTTGACTTCACACACTTCCATTCTGTGACTTCACACACCTCCATTCTGTGACTTCACAGACCTCTATTGTTTCACTTCACACACCTCCATTCATTGACTTCAGACACCTCCATTACATGACTTCACACACCTACATTCTATGACTTCACACACCTTCATTCTTACTTCAGAAACATCCATTCTCTAACTTCACACACCTCCATTCTATGACTTCACAAACCTCCATTCTGTGACTTCACACACCTCCATTCTGAATTCACACACCTCCATTCTGTGAATTCACAAACTTCGATTCTATGACTTCACAAACCTCCATTCTATGAATTCACACACCTCCATTCTGTGATTTCACACACCTCCATTCTATGACTTCACACACCTCCATTCTGTGACTTCACACACCTCCATTTTTCCTTCACACACCTCCATTCTATGAGTTCACACACCTCCATTCTCTGACTTCACACACCATCTTTTTGACTTCACACACCTCCATTCTGTGACTTCACACACCTCCATTCTGTGACTTCACACACCTACATTTTGTGACTTCACACACCTGGATCCTATGACTTCACACACCTCCATTCTATGAATTAACACACCTCCATTCTGTGAGTTCACAAACCTCCATTCTATGACTTCACACACCTCAATTCTATGATTTCACACACCTCAATTCTATGACTTCACACACCTCCATTCTTTGACTTCACACACCTCCATTCTATGACTTCAAACACCTTCATTCTTACTTCACAAACATCCAGTCTGTGACTTCACACACCTCCTTTCTATGACTTCACACACCTTCATTCTGACTTCACAAACCTCCATTCTCTGACTTCACACACCTCAATTCTGTGACGTGACCCACCTCCATTCTGACTTCACAAACCTTCATTCTATGATTTCACACACCTCCATTCTATGACTTCACACACCTCCATTATTTGACTTCACACACCTCCATTCTGACTTCACACCCCTCCATTCTGACTTCACACACCTCCATTCTGACTTCACACAGCTCCATTCTATGAATTCACACACCTCCATTCTGTGACTTCACACACCACCTTTTTGACTTCACACACCTCCATTCTGTGACTTCACACACCTCCATTCTGTGACTTCACACACCTCCGTTTTGCCTTCACACACTTCCAGTCTGTGACTTCACACACCTCCATTCTGTGACTTCACAAACCTCTATTTTTTCACTTCACACACCTCAATTCTTTGACTTCACACACCGCCATTCCATGACTTCACAAACCTCCATTCTATGAGTTCACACACCTCCACTCTATGACTTCAAACACCTTCATTCTTAATTCACAAATATCCATTCTGTGACTTCACACACCTCCATTCTGTGACTTCACACACCTTCATTCTGACTTCACACACCTCCATTCTGTGACTTCACACACCTCAATTCTGTGACTTCACACACTTCCATTCTGACTTCACATACCTCCATTCTATGATTTCACACACCTCCATTCTATGACTTCACACACCTCCGTTCTGTGACTTCACACACCTACATTCTGTGACTACACACACCTCGATCCTAAGATTTCACACACCTCCATTCTATGAATTAACACACCTCCATTCTGTGAGTTCACAAACCTCCATTCTATGACTTCACACACCTCCATTCTGTGACTTCATACACCTCCACTCTAAGTTCGCACACCTCCATTCTATGACTTCACAAACCTCCATTCTGAGTTCACAGACCTCCATTCTATGACTTCACACACCTCCATTCTATGACTTCAGTCACCTCCATTCTGACTTCACACACCTCCATTCTGACTTCACACACCTCAATTCTGTGACTTCACACACCTCCATTCTATGATTTCACACACTTCCATTCTATGACTTCACACACCTCCATTCTGTGGCTTCATACACACCTACATTCTGAGTTTACACACCTCCATTCTGTGACTTCACACACCTTCATTCTGTGATTTCACACACCTCCAATCTGACGTCACACACCTCCATTCTATGACTTCACACACCTCCATTCGTTGACATCAAAAAACACCATTCTATGACTTCACACAACTCCATTTTGAATTCATACACCTCCATTCTATGAGTTCACACACCTCCATTTTATGACTTCACACACCTCCATTCTATGACTTCACACACCTCCATTCTGTGATTTCACACACCTCGAATCTGACTTCACACACCTCCATTCTGTGACTTCACACACCTCCACTCTATGACTTCAAACACCTTCATTCTTACATCACAAACATCGATTCTGTGACTTCACACACCTCCATTCTGTGACTTCACACACCTCCATTCTATGACTTCACACACCTTCATTCTTACTTCAGAAACATCCATTCTCTGACTTCATACACCTCCATTCTATGACTTCACAAACCTCCATTCTGTGACTTCACACACCTCCATTCTGAATTCACACACCTCCATTCTATGATTTCACACACATCCATTCTATGACTTCACACACCTCCATTCTTTGACTTCACACACCACCTTTTTGACTTCACACACCTCCATTCTGTGACTTCACACACCTCCATTCTGTGACTTCACACACCTCCGTTTTGACTTCACACACTTCCATTCTGTGACTTCACACACCTCCATTCTGTGACTTCACACACCTCTATTGTTTCACTTCACACACCTCCATTCTTTGACTTCAGACCCCTCCATTCCATGACTTCACACACCTACATTCTATGACTTCACACACCTTCATTCTTACTTCAGAAACATCCATTCTCTGACTTCACACACCTCCATTCTATGACTTCACAAACCTCCATTCTGTGACTTCACACACCTCCGTTCTGAATTCATGCACCTCCATTCTGTGAATTCACACACCTCGATCCTATGACTTCACAAACCTCCATTCTATGAATTCACACACCTCCATTGTGTGATTTCACACACCTCCATTCTATGACTTCACACACCTCCATTCTGTGACTTCACACACCTCCATTTTTCCTTCACACACCTCCATTCTATGAGTTCACACACCTCCATTCTGTGGCTTCACACACTTCCATTGTGACGTCACACAACTCCATTCTATGTGTTCACACATCTCCATTCTATGATTTCACACAGCTCCATTCTGACTTCAGACACCTCCATTCTATGACATCACAGACCTCGAATATTTGACTTCACTCACCTCCAATCTATGACTTCACACTCCTCCATTCTATGACTTCCCACTCCTCCTTTCTATGACTTCACCCACCACATTCTATGACTTCACACACCTCCATTCTGACTTCACACACCTCCATTCTGTGACTTCACACACCTCCATTCTATGACTTCACACACCTCAATTCTATGACTTCACACACCTCAATTCTATGACTTCACACACCTCCATTCTTTGACTTCACACACCTCCATTCTATGACTTCAAACACCTTCATTCTTACTTCACAAACATCCAGTCTGTGACTTCACACACCTCCTTTCTATGACTTCACACACCTTCATTCTGACTTCACAAACCTCCATTCTCTGACTTCACACACCTCAATTCTGTGACGTGACACACCTCCATTCTGACTTCACAAACCTTCATTCTATGATTTCACACACCTCCATTCTATGACTTCACACACCTCCATTCTTTGACTTCACACACCTCCATTCTGACTTCACACCCCTCCATTCTGACTTCAAACACCTCCATTCTGACTTCACACAGCTCCATTCTATGAATTCACACACCTCCATTCTGTGACTTAACAGACCACCTTTTTGACTTCACACACCTCCATTCTGTGACTTCACACACCTCCATTCTGTGATTTCACACACCTCCGTTTTGCCTTCACACACTTCCAATCTGTGACTTCACACACCTCCATTCTTTGACTTCACACACCTCTATTGTTTCACTTCACACACCTCAATTCTTTGACTTCACACACCGCCATTCCATGACTTCACAAACCTCCATTCTATGAGTTCACACACCTCCACTCTATGACTTCAAACACCTTCATTCTTAATTCACAAACATCCATTCTGTGACTTCACACACCTCCCTTCTGTGACTTCACACACCTTCATTCTGACTTCACACACCTCCATTCTGTGATTTCACACACCTCAATTCTGTGACTTCACACACTTCCATTCTGACTTCACATACCTCCATTCTATGATTTCACACACCTCCATTCTATGACTTCACACACCTCCATTCTGTGACGTCACACACCTACATTCTGTGACTACACACACCTCGATCCTATGACTTCACACACCTCCATTCTATGAATTAACACACCTCCATTCTGTGAGTTCACAAACCTCCATTCTATGACTTCACACACCTCCATTCTGTGACTTCATACACCTCCATCTAAGTTCGCACACCTCCATTCTATGACTTCACAAACCTCCATTCTGAGTTCACAGACCTCCATTCTATGACTTCACACACCTCCATTCTATGACTTCACTCACCTCCATTCTGACTTCTCACACCTCCATTCTGACTTCACACACCTCAATTCTGTGACTTCACACACCTCCATTCTATGATTTCACACACTTCCATTCTATGACTTCACACACCTCCATTCTGTGGCTTCATACACACCTACATTCTGAGTTTACACACCTCCATTCTGTGACTTCACACACCTTCATTCTGTGATTTCACACATCTCCAATCTGACGTCACACACCTCCATTCTATGACTTCACACACCTCCATTCGTTGACATCAAAAAACACCATTCTATGACTTCACACAACTCCATTTTGACTTCACACACCTCCATTCTATGAGTTCACACACCTCCATTTTATGACTTCACACACCTCAATTCTATGACTTCACACACCTTCATTCTGTGATTTCACACACCTCGAATCTGACTTCACACACCTCCATTCTGTGACTTCACACAGCTCCACTCTATGACTTCAAACACCTTCATTCTTACTTCACAAACATCGATTCTGTGACTTCACACACCTCCATTCTGTGACTTCACACACCTCCATTCTATGACTTCACACACCTTCATACTTACTTCAGAAACATCCATTCTCTGACTTCACACACCTCCATTCTATGACTTCACAAACCTCCATTCTGTGACTTCACACACCTCCATTCTGAATTCACCCACCTCCATTCTCTGGTTTCACACACCTCCATTGTATGACTTCACACACCTCCATTCTGTGACTTCACACACCACCTTTTTGACTTCACACACCTCCATTCTGTGACTTCACACACCTCCATTCTGTGACTTCACACACCTCCGTTTTGACTTCACACACTTCCATTCTGTGACTTCACACACCTCCATTCTGTGACTTCACAGACCTCTATTGTTTCACTTCACACACCTCCATTCTTTGACTTCAGACACCTCCATTACATGACTTCACACACCTACATTCTATGACTTCACACACCTTCATTCTTACTTCAGAAACATCCATTCTCTGACTTCACACACCTCCATTCTATGACTTCACAAACCTCCATTCTGTGACTTCACACACCTCCATTCTGAATTCACACACCTCCATTCTGTGAATACACACACTTCGATTCTATGACTTCACAAACCTCCATTCTATGAATTCACACACCTCCATTCTGTGATTTCACACACCTCCATTCTATGACTTCACACACCTCCATTCTGTGACTTCACACACCTCCATTTTTCCTTCACACACCTCCATTCTATGAGTTCACACACCTCCATTCTCTGACTTCACACACCATCTTTTTGACTTCACACACCTCCATTCTGTGACTTCACACACCTCCATTCTGTGACTTCACACACCTACATTCTGTGACTTCACACACCTGGATCCTATGACTTCACACACCTCCATTCTATGAATTAACACACCTCCATTCTGTGAGTTCACAAACCTCCATTCTATGACTTCACACACCTCCATTCTGTGTCTTCACACACCTCCATTCTAAGTTCGCCCACCTCCATTCTATGACTTCACAAACCTCCATTCTGAGTTCACAGACCTCCATTCTATGACTTCAAACACCTCCATTCTATGACTTCACTCACCTCCATTCTGACTTCACACACCTCCATTCTGACTTCACACACCTCAATTCTGTGACTTCACACACCTCCATTCTATGATTTCACACACTTCCATTCTATGACTTCACACACCTCCATTCTGTGGCTTCATACACACCGACATTCTGAGTTTACACACCTCCATTCTGTGACTTCACACACCTTCATTCTGTGATTTCACACATCTCCAATCTGACTTCACACACCTCCATTTTATGACTTCACACACCTCCATTCGTTGACATCAAAAAACACCATTCTATAACTTCACACAACTCCATTTTGACTTCACACACCTCCATTCTATGAGTTCACACACCTCCATTCTATGAGTTCACACACCTCCATTCTATGACTTCACACACCTCCATTCTGTGATTTCACACACCTCCAATCTGATTTCACACACCTCCATTCTGTGACTTCACACACCTCCACTCTATGACTTCAAACACCTTAATTCTTACTTCACAAACATCCATTCTGTGACTTCACACACCTCCATTCTGTGACTTCACACATCTTCATTCTGACTTCACAGACCTCCATTCTGTGACTTCATACACCTCAATTCTGTGACTTCACACATCTCCATTCTGACTTCACACACCTCCATTCTATGATTTCACACACCTCCATTCTATGACTTCACACACCTCCATTCTGTGACTTCACACACCACCTTTTTGACTTCACACACCTCCATTCTGTGACTTCACACACCTCCATTCTGTGACTTCACACACCTCCGTTTTGAATTCACACACTTCCATTCTGTGACTTCACCCCCCCATTCTGTGACTTCACACACCTCTATTGTTTCACTTCACACACCTCCATTCTTTGACTTCACACACCTCCATTCCATGACTTCACACACCTACATTCTATGACTTCACACACCTTCATTCTTACTTCAGAAACATCTATTCTCTGACTTGACACACCTCCATTCTATGACTTCACACACCTCATTTCTGAGTTGACACACCTCCATTCTGTGATTTCACACAAGTCCAATCTGACATCACACACCTCCAGTCTATGACTTCACACACCTCCATTCGTTGACATCAAATCAACCATTCTATGAGTTCACACAACTCCATTGTGGCTTCACACACCTCCATTCTATGAATTCACACACCTCCATTTTATGACTTCACACACCTCCATTCTATGACTTCACGCAGCTCCATTCTGTGACTTCACACACCTCCATTCTATGACTTCACAAACCTCCATTTTGTGACTTCACACAACTCCATTCTCTGACTTCACACACCTCCATTTTGACTTCACACCCTTCCATTGTTTGACTTCAAACACCTCCATTTTTCGACTTCACACACCTCCATTCTATGAGTTCACACACCTCCATTTTATGACTTCACACACCTCCATTCTATGACTTCACACACCTCAATTCTATGACTTCACACACCTCCATTCTATGACTTCACACACCTCCATTCTGTGACTTCACACACCTTCATTCAGACTTCACACACCTCCATTCTGTGACTTCACACACCTCAATTCTGTGAATTCACACACCTCCATTCTGACTTCACATACCTCCATTCTATGATTTCACACCTCCATTCTATGACTTCACACACTTCCATTCTGTGACTTCACACACCACCTTTTTGACTTCACACACCTCCATTCTGTGACTTCACACACCTCCATTCTGTGACTTCACACACCTCCATTCTGGGACTTCACACACCTCCATTCTATGACTTCACACACCTCCACTGTGATTTCACACACCTCCACTCTATCAGTTCACACACCTCCATTGTGACTTCACACACCTCAATTCTATGACTTCACACACCTCCATTCTGACTTCACACACCTCCATTCTGTGACTTCACCCACCTCAATTCTGAGTTAACACACCTCCATTCTATGACTTCACACACCTTCATTCTGTTACTTCACACACCTCCATTCTATGACTTCACACACCTCCATTCTGTGACTTCATACACCTCCATTCTATGACTTCACACACCTCCATTCTATGACTTCACACAACTCCATTTTGACTTCACACACCTCAATTCTTTGGTTTCACACACCTCCATTCTGACTTCACACACCTCCATTCTATGACTTCACACACCTCACTTCTGACTTCACACAGCTCCATTCTGTGACTTCACAAAACTCCATTCTATGATTTCACATACCTCCATGGTATGACATCACACAACAATATTCTGTGAATTCACACACCACCATTCTGAGTTCACACACCTCCATTCTGTGACTTCACAGACCTCCATTCTGACTTCACACACCTCCATTGTATGACTTCACACACCTCCATTCTGTGACTTCACACACTTCAATTATGACGTCACACACCTCCATTCTATGAGTTCACACATCTCCATTCTATGACTTCACACACCTGCATTCTGACTTCACACACCTCCATTCTATGACTTCACAGACCTCGAATTTGTGACTTCACTCACCTCCACTCTATGACTTCACACACCTCCATTCTATGACTTCCCACACCTCCTTTCTATGACTTCACCCAACCCCATTCTATGACTTCACACCTCCATTCTGACTTCACACACCTCCATTCTGTGACTTCACACACCTTCCTTCTATGACTTCACACACCTCCATTCTTTGACTTCACACACCTTAATTCTTACTTCAGAAACATCCATTCTCTGACTTCACACACCTCCATTCTATGACTTCACAAACCTCCATTCTGTGACTTCACACACCCCCATTCTGAGTTCACACACCTCCTTTCTATGACTTCACACACTTCCTTTCTATGACTTCACACACCTCCATTCTGTGGCTTCACACACTTACATTCTGAGTTCACACACCTCCATTCTGTGACTTCACAAACCTCCATTCTGTGACTTCACACACCTCGATCCTATGACTTCGCACCTCCATTCTATGAATTCACACACCTCCATTCTGTGATTTCACAAACCTCCATTCTATGACTTCACACACCTCCATTCTGTGACTTCAAACAACTCCATTCTGAGTTCACACACCTCCATTCTATGACTTCACAAACCTCCATTCTGTGTTCACAGACCTCCATTCTATGACTTCACACATCTCCATTCTATGACTTCACTTACCTCCATTGTGACTTCACACACCTCCATTCTGACTTCACACACCTCCATTCTATGACTTCACACACCTCATTTCTGAGTTGTCACACATCCATTCTGTGATTTCACACACCTCCAATCTGACTTCACACACCTCCATTCTATGACTTCACACACCTCCATTCGTTGACATCAAAAACCACCATTCTATGACTTCACACAACTCCATTTTGACTTCACACACCTCCATTCTATGACTTCACACACCTCAATTCTATGACTTCACACACCTCCATTCTATGACTTCACACACCTCCATTCTGTGACTTCACACACCTCCACTCTATGACTCCAAATACCTTCATTCTTACTTCACAAACATCCATTCTGTGACTTCACACACCTCCCTTCTGTGACTTCACACGTGCATTCTGACTTCACACACCTCTATTCTGTGAATTCACACACCTCAATTCTGTGAATTCACACACGTCCATTCTGACTTCACACACCTCTGTTCTATGTTTTCACACACCTCCATTCTATAACTTCACACACCTCCATTCTGACCTCACACATCTCCATTCTGACTTCACACACCTCCATTCTGACTTCACACAGCTCCATTCTATGACTTCACACACCTCCATTCTGTGACTTCACACACCTCCATTCTATGACTTCACACACCTCCACTGTGATTTCACACACCTCCATTCTATGAGTTCACACACCTCCATTGTGACTTCACACACCTCAATTCTATGACTTCACACACCTCCATTCTGACTTCACACACCTCCATTCTGCGACTTCAAACACTTCCATTTTATGATTTCACACACCTCCATTCTATGACTTCACACACCTCCATTCTGTGACTTCACCCACCTCCATTCTGAGTTCACACACCTCCATTCTGTGACTTCACACACCTTCATTCTGTGACTTCACACACCTCCATTCTATGACTTCACACACCTCAATTCTATGACTTCACACAACTCCATTCTGACTTCACACACCTCCATTCTATGACTTCACACACCTCCCTTCTGACTTCACACAGCTCCATTCTGTGACTTCACAAAACACCATTCTATGATTTGACACACCTCCATACTATGACTTCACACACCTCCATTCTGAGTTCACACACCTCCATTCTGTGACTTCACAGACCTCCATTCTGACTTCACACATCTCCATTCTTTGAGTTCACACATCTCCATTCTATGACTTCACACACCTGCATTCTGACTTCACACACCTCCATTCTATGACTTCACAGACCTCGAATCTGTGACTTCACTCACCTCCAGTCTATGACTTCACAATCCTCCATTCTATGACTTCCCACACCTCCTTTCTATGACTTCACCCAACCCCATTCTATGACTTCACACCAACAATCTGACTTCACACACCTCCATTCTGTGACTTCACACACCTCCCTTCTATGACTTCACACACACACCTCCATTCTTTGACTTCACACACCTTCATTCTTTCTTCAGAAACATCCATTTTCTGACTTCACACACCTCCATTTTGTGACTTCACACACCTCCATTCTGAGGTCACACACCTCCTTTCTATGACTTCACACACTTCCATTCTATGACTTCACACACCTGCATTCTGTGGCTTCACACACCTACATTCTGAGTTCACACACCTCCATTCTGTGACTTCACACACCTCCATTCTGACTTCACACACCTCCATTCGATGACATCACAGACCTCGAATATGTGACTTCACTCACCTCCACTCTAGGACTTCACACTCCTCCATTCTATGACTTCCCACATCTCTTTCTGTGACTTCACCCACCTCCATTTTTTGACTTCACACACCTCCATTCTGTGACTTCACACAGCTCCATTCTGTGACTTCACACACCTCCATTCTCCGACTTCACACACCTCCATTCTATGACTTCACACATCCATTTTACTTCACACAACTCCAATATATAACTTCAAACACCTCCATTCTGTGACTTCACACACCTCAATTCTGTGACTTCACACACCTTCATTCTGACTTCACACACCTCCATTCTATGTTTTCACACACCTCCATTCTATGACTTCACACACCTCCATTTTGTGACTTCACACACCTAAATTCTATGACTTCACACACCTCCATTTTGACTTCACACACCTCCATTCTATGACTTCACACACCTCCGTTCTGACTTCACACAGCTCCATTCTTAGTTCACACACCTAAATTCTATGACTTCACACACCTCCATTGTGACTTCACACACCTCCATTCTGACTTCACACACCTCCATTCTATGACTTCACACACCACCTTTTTGACTTCACACACCTCCATTCTGTGACTTCATACACCTCCATTCTGTGACTTCACACACCTACAATCTGTGACTTCACACACATGGATCCTATGACTTCACACACCTCCATTCTATGAATTAACACACCTCCATTCTGTGAGTTCACAAACCTCCATTCTATGACTTCACACACCTCCATTCTGTGTCTTCACACACCTCCATTCTAAGTTCGCACACCTCCATTCTATGACTTTACAAACCTCCATTCTGAGTTCACAGACCTCCATTCTATGACATCACACACCTCCATTCTATGACTTCACTCACCTCCATTCTGACTTCACACACCTCCATTCTGACTTCACACACCTCAATTCTGTGACTTCACACACCTCCATTCTATGATTTCACACACTTCCATTCTATGACTTCACACACCTCCATTCTGTGGCTTCATACACACCGACATTCTGAGTTTACACACCTACGTTCTGTGACTTCACACACCTCATTCTGTGATTTCACACACCTCCAATCTGACTTCACACACCTCCATTTTATGACTTCTCACACCTCCAGTCGTTGACATCAAAAAACATCATTCTATGACTTCACACAACTCCATTTTGACTTCACACACCTCCATTCTATGAGTTCACACACCTCCATTTTATGACTTCACACACCTCCATTCTATGGCTTCACACACCTCCATTCTGTGATTTCACACACCTCCAATCTGACTTCACACACCTCCATTCTATGACTTCACACACCTCCACTCTATGACTTCAAACACCTTCATTCTTACTTCACAAACATCCATTCTGTGACTTCACACACCTCCATTCTGTGACTTCACACACCTTCATTCTGACTTCACAGACCTCCATTCTGTGATTTCATACACCTCAATTCTGTGACTTCACACACCTCCATTCTGACTTCACACACCTCCATTCTATGATTTCACACACCTCCATTCTATGACTTCACACACCTCCATTCTGTGACTTCAAACACCACCTTTTTGACTTCACACACCTCCATTCTGTGACTTCACACACCTCCATTCTGTGACTTCACACACCTCCGTTTTGACTTCACACACTTCCATTCTGTGACTTCACCCCCTCCATTCTGTGACTTCACACACCTCTATTGTTTCACTTCACACACCTCCATTCTTTGACTTCACACACCTCCATTCCATGACTTCACACACGTCCATTCTATGACTTCACACACCTTCATTCTTACTTCAGAAACATCTATTCTCTGACTTCACACACCTCCATTCTATGACTTCACAAACCTCCATTCTGTGACTTCACACAAATCCATTCTGAATTCACACACCTCCATTCTGTGAATTCACACACCTCAATTCTGTGACTTCACACACGTCCATTCTGACTTCACACACCTCTGTTCTATGTTTTCACACACCTCCATTCTATGACTTCACACACCTCCATTCTGACCTCACACACCTCCATTCTGACTTCACACACCTCCATTCTGACTTCACACAGCTCCATTCTATGACTTCACACACCTCCATTCTGTGACTTCACACACCTCCATTCTATGACTTCACACACCTCCACTGTGATTTCACACACCTCCATTCTATGAGTTCACACACCTCCATTGTGACTTCACACACCTCAATTCTATGACTTCACACACCTCCATTCTGACTTCACACACCTCCATTCTGTGACTTCAAACACTTCCATTTTATGATTTCACACACCTCCATTCTATGACTTCACACACCTCCATTCTGTGACTTCACCCACCTCCATTCTGAGTTCACACACCTCCATTCTGTGACTTCACACACCTTAATTCTGTGACTTCACACACCTCCATTCTATGACTTCACACACCTCAATTCTGTGACTTCATACACCTCCATTCTGTGACTTCACACACCTCCATTCTATGACTTCACACAACTCCATTCTGACTTCACACACCTCCATTCTATGACTTCACACACCTCACTTCTGACTTCACACAGCTCCATTCTGTGACTTCAAAAAACTCCATTCTATGATTTGACACACCTCCATACTATGACTTTGAACACCTCCATCTATGACTTCACACACCTCCATTCTGAGTTCACACACCTCCATTCTGTGACTTCACAGACCTCCATTCTGACTTCACACATCTCCATTGTATGACTTCACACACCTCCATTCTGTGACTTCACACACTTCCATTATGACGTCACACACCTCCATTCTATGAGTTCACACATCTCCATTCTATGACTTCACACACCTGCATTCTGACTTCACACACCTCCATTCTATGACTTCACAGACCTCGAATCTGTGACTTCACTCACCTCCACTCTATGACTTCCCACACCTCCTTTCTATGACTTCACCCACCCCATTCTATGACTTCACACCAACAATCTGACTTCACACACCTCCATTCTGTGACTTCACACACCTCCCTTCTATGACTTCACACACACACCTCCATTCTTTGACTTCACAAACCTTCATTCTTACTTCAGAAACATCCATTCTCTGACTTCACACACCTCCATTCTGTGACTTCACACACCTCTATTCTGAGTTCACACACCTCCTTTCTATGACTTCACACACTTCCATTCTATGACTTCACACACCTGCATTCTGTGGCTTCACACACCTACATTCTGAGTTCACACACCTCCATTCTGTGACTTCACACACCTCCATTCTGACTTCACACACCTCCATTCTATGACATCACAGACCTCGAATATGTGACTTCACTCACCTCCACTCTAGGACTTCACACTCCTCCATTCTATGACTTCCCACATCTCTTTCTGTGACTTCACCCACCTCCATTTTTTGACTTCACACACCTCCATTCTGTGACTTCACACAGCTCCATTCTGTGACTTCACACACCTCCATTCTCCGACTTCACACACCTCCATTCTATGACTTCACACATCCATTTTACTTCACACAACTCCAATATATAACTTCAAACACCTCCATTCTGTGACTTCACACACCTCAATTCTGTGACTTCACACACCTTCATTCTGACTTCACACACCTCCATTCTATGTTTTCACACACCTCCATTCTATGACTTCACACACCTCCATTTTGTGACTTCACACACCTAAATTCTATGACTTCACACACCTCCATTTTGACTTCACACACCTCCATTCTATGACTTCACACACCTCCGTTCTGACTTCACACAGCTCCATTCTTAGTTCACACACCTAAATTCTATGACTTCACACACCTCCATTGTGATTTCACACACCTCCATTCTGACTTCACACACCTCCATTCTATGACTTCACACACCACCTTTTTGACTTCACACACCTCCATTCTGTGACTTCACACACCTCCATTCTGTGACTTCACACACCAACAATCTGTGACTTCACACACATGGATCCTATGACTTCACACACCTCCATTCTATGAATTAACACACCTCCATTCTGTGAGTTCACAAACCTCCATTCTATGACTTCACACACCTCCATTCTGTGTCTTCACACACCTCCATTCTAAGTTCGCACACCTCCATTCTATGACTTTACAAACCTCCATTCTGAGTTCACAGACCTCCATTCTATGACATCACACACCTCCATTCTATGACTTCACTCACCTCCATTCTGACTTCACACACCTCAATTCTGTGACTTCACACACCTCCATTCTATGATTTCACACACTTCCATTCTATGACTTCACACACCTCCATTCTGTGGCTTCATACACACCGACATTCTGAGTTTACACACCTCCATTCTGTGACTTCACACACCTTCATTCTGTGATTTCACACACCTCCAATCTGACTTCACACACCTCCAATCTGACTTCACACACCTCCATTCGTTGACATCAAAAAACACCATTCTATAACTTCACACAACTCCATTTTGACTTCACACACCTCTATTCTATGAGTTCACACACCTCCATTTTATGACTTCACACACCTCCATTCTATGACTTCACACACCTCCATTCTGTGATTTCACACACCTCCAATCTGACTTCACACACCTCCATTCTGTGACTTCACACACCTCCACTCTATGACTTCAAACACCTTCATTCTTACTTCACAAACATCCATTCTGTGACTTCACACACCTCCATTCTGTGACTTCACACATCTTCATTCTGACTTCACAGACCTCCATTCTGTGACTTCATACACCTCAATTCTGTGACTTCACACATCTCCATTCTGACTTCACACACCTCCATTCTATGATTTCACACACCTCCATTCTATGACTTCACACACCTCCATTCTGTGACTTCACACACCACCTTTTTGACTTCACACACCTCCATTCTGTGACTTCACACACCTCCATTCTGTGACTTCACACACCTCCGTTTTGACTTCACACACTTCCATTCTGTGACTTCACCCCCCCATTCTCTGACTTCACACACCTCTATTGTTTCACTTCACACACCTCCATTCTTTGACTTCACACACCTCCATTCCATGACTTCACACACCTACATTCTATGACTTCACACACCTTCATTCTTACTTCAGAAACATCTATTCTCTGACTTGACACACCTACATTCTATGACTTCACAAACCTCCATTATGTGACTTCACACAAATCCATTCTGAATTCACACACCTCCATTCTGTGACTTCAAACACCTCGATCCTATGACTTCACAAACCTCCATTCTATGAATTCACACACCTCCATTCTGTGATTTCACACACCTCCATTCTATGACTTCACACACCTCCATTCTGTGACTTCACACACCTCCATTTTTCCTTCACACACCTCCATTCTAAGACTTCACACACCACCATTCTGTGGCTTCACACACCTCCATTCTGAGTTCACACACCTCCATTCTGTGACTTCACACACCTCCATTCTGTGATTTCACACACCTCCGTCCTATGACTTTACAAACCTCCATTCTATGAATTCACACACCTCCATTCTGTGACTTCACACACCTCCATTCTGAGTTCACACACCTCCATTCTATGACTTCACAAACCCCCATTCTGAGTTCACAGACCTCCATTCTATGACTTCACACACTTCCATTCTATTACTTCACACACTTCCATTCTGACTTCACACACCTCCATTCTGACTTCACACACCTCAATTCTTTGACTTCACACACCTCCCTTCTATGATTTCACTCACTTCCATTCTATGACTTGACACACTTCCATTCTATGACTTCACACACCTCATTTCTGAGTTGACACACCTCCATTCTGTGATTTCACACACGTCCAATCTGACATCACACACCTCCAGTCTATGACTATACACACCTCCATTCGTTGACATCAAATCAACCATTCTATGAGTTCACACAACTCCATTGTGGCTTCACACACCTCCATTCTATGAATTCACACACCTCCATTTTATGACTTCACACACCTCCATTCTATGACTTCACGCACCTCCATTCTGTGACTTCACACACCTCCATTCTATGACTTCACAAACCTCCATTTTGTGACTTCACACAACTCCATTCTCTGACTTCACACACCTCCATTTTGACTTCACACCCTTCCATTGTTTGACTTCAAACACCTCCATTTTTCGACTTCACACACCTCCATTCTATGAGTTCACACACCTCCATTTTATGACTTCACACACCTCCATTCTATGACTTCACACACCTCAATTCTATGACTTCACACACCTCCATTCTATGACTTCACACACCTCCATTCTGTGACTTCACACACCTTCATTCAGACTTCACACACCTCCATTCTGTGACTTCACACACCTCAATTCTGTGAATTCACACACCTCCATTCTGACTTCACATACCTCCATTCTATGATTTCACACCTCCATTCTATGACTTCACACACTTCCATTCTGTGACTTCACACACCACCTTTTTGACTTCACAAACCTCCATTCTGTGACTTCACACACCTCCATTCTGTGACTTCACACACCTCCATTCTGGGACTTCACACACCTCCATTCTATGACTTCACACACCTCCACTGTGATTTCACACACCTCCATTCTATCAGTTCACACACCTCCATTGTGACTTCACCCACCTCAATTCTGAGTTAACACACCTCCATTCTATGACTTCACACACCTTCATTCTGTTACTTCACACACCTCCATTCTATGACTTCACACACCTCCATTCTGTGACTTCATACACCTCCATTCTGTGACTTCACACACCTCCCTTCTATGACTTCACACACCTCCATTCTTTGACTTCACACACCTTAATTCTTACTTCAGAAACATCCATTCTCTGACTTCACACACCTCCATTCTATGACTTCACACACCTCACTTCTGACTTCACACAGCTCCATTCTGTGACTTCACAAAACTCCATTCTATGATTTCACATACCTCCATGGTATGACATCACACAACAATATTCTGTGAATTCACACACCTCCATTCTGAGTTCACACACCTCCATTCTGTGACTTCACAGACCTCCATTCTGACTTCACACACCTCCATTGTATGACTTCACACACCTCCATTCTGTGACTTCACACACTTCCATTATGACGTCACACACCTCCATTCTATGAGTTCACACATCTCCATTCTATGACTTCACACACCTGCATTCTGACTTCACACACCTCCATTCTATGACTTCACAGACCTCGAATTTGTGACTTCACTCACCTCCACTCTATGACTTCACACACCTCCATTCTATGACTTCCCACACCTCCTTTCTATGACTTCACCCAACCCCATTCTATGACTTCACACCTCCATTCTGACTTCACACACCTCCATTCTGTGACTTCACACACCTCCCTTCTATGACTTCACACACCTCCATTCTTTGACTTCACACACCTTAATTCTTACTTCAGAAACATCCATTCTCTGACTTCACACACCTCCATTCTATGACTTCACAAACCTCCATTCTGTGACTTCACACACCCCCATTCTGAGTTCACACACCTCCTTTCTATGACTTCACACACTTCCTTTCTATGACTTCACACACCTCCATTCTGTGGCTTCACACACTTACATTCTGAGTTCACACACCTCCATTCTGTGACTTCACAAACCTCCATTCTGTGACTTCACACACCTCGATCCTATGACTTCACACCTCCATTCTATGAATTCACACACCTCCATTCTGTGATTTCACAAACCTCCATTCTATGACTTCACACACCTCCATTCTGTGACTTCAAACAACTCCATTCTGAGTTCACACACCTCCATTCTATGACTTCACAAACCTCCATTCTGTGTTCACAGACCTCCATTCTATGACTTCACACATCTCCATTCTATGACTTCACTTACCTCCATTGTGACTTCACACACCTCCATTCTGACTTCACACACCTCAATTCTGTGACTTCCCACACCTCCATTCTATGATTTCACACACTTCCATTCTATGACTTCACACACCTCCATTCTATGACTTCACACACCTCATTTCTGAGTTGTCACACATCCATTCTGTGATTTCACACACCTCCAATCTGACTTCACACACCTCCATTCTATGACTTCACACACCTCCATTCGTTGACATCAAAAACCACCATTCTATGACTTCACACAACTCCATTTTGACTTCACACACCTCCATTCTATGAGTTCACACACCTCCATTTTATGACTTCACACACCTCCATTCTATGACTTCACACACCTCAATTCTATGACTTCACACACCTCCATTCTATGACTTCACACACCTCCATTCTGTGACTTCACACACCTCCACTCTATGACTCCAAATACCTTCATTCTTACTTCACAAACATCCATTCTGTGACTTCACACACCTCCCTTCTGTGACTTCACACGTGCATTCTGACTTCACACACCTCTATTCTGTGAATTCACACACCTCAATTCTGTGACTTCACACACGTCCATTCTGACTTCACACACCTCTGTTCTATGTTTTCACACACCTCCATTCTATGACTTCACACACCTCCATTCTGACCTCACACATCTCCATTCTGACTTCACACACCTCCATTCTGACTTCACACAGCTCCATTCTATGACTTCACACACCTCCATTCTGTGACTTCACACACCTCCATTCTATGACTTCACACACCTCCACTGGGATTTCACACACCTCCATTCTATGAGTTCACACACCTCCATTGTGACTTCACACACCTCAATTCTATGACTTCACACACCTCCATTCTGACTTCACACACCTCCATTCTGCAACTTCAAACACTTCCATTTTATGATTTCACACACCTCCATTCTATGACTTCACACACCTCCATTCTGTGACTTCACCCACCTCCATTCTGAGTTCACACACCTCCATTCTGTGACTTCACACACCTTCATTCTGTGACTTCACACACCTCCATTCTATGACTTCCCACACCTCCATTCTATGACTTCACACACCTCCATTCTATGACTTCACACAACTCCATTCTGACTTCACACACCTCCATTCTATGACTTCACACACCTCCCTTCTGACTTCACACAGCTCCATTCTGTGACTTCACAAAACACCATTCTATGATTTGACACACCTCCGTACTATGACTTCACACACCTCCATTCTGAGTTCACACACCTCCATTCTGTGACTTCACAGACCTCCATTCTGACTTCACACATCTCCATTGTATGACTTCACACACCTCCATTCTGTGACTTCACACACTTCCATTATGACGTCACACACCTCCATTCTTTGAGTTCGCACATCTCCATTCTATGACTTCACACACCTGCATTCTGACTTCACACACCTCCATTCTATGACTTCACAGACCTCGAATCTGTGACTTCACTCACCTCCACTCTATGACTTCACACTCCTCCATTGTATGACTTCCCACACCTCCTTTCTATGATTTCACCCAACCCCATTCCATGACTTCACACCAACAATCTGACTTCACACACCTCCATTCTGTGACTTCACACACCTCCCTTCTATGACTTCACACACACACCTCCATTCTTTGACTTCACACACCTTCATTCTTTCTTCAGAAACATCCATTTTCTGACTTCACACACCTCCATTCTGTGACTTCACACACCTCCATTCTGAGGTCACACACCTCCTTTCTATGACTTCACACACTTCCATTCTATGACTTCACACACCTGCATTCTGTGGCTTCACACACCTACATTCTGAGTTCACACACCTCCATTCTGTGACTTCACACACCTCCATTCTGACTTCACACACCTCCATTCTATGACATCACAGACCTCGAATATGTGACTTCACTCACCTCCACTCTAGGACTTCACACTCCTCCATTCTATGACTTCCCACATCTCTTTCTGTGACTTCACCCACCTCCATTTTTTGACTTCACACACCTCCATTCTGTGACTTCACACAGCTCCATTCTGTGACTTCACACACCTCCATTCTCCGACTTCACACACCTCCATTCTATGACTTCACACATCCATTTTACTTCACACAACTCCAATATATAACTTCAAACACCTCCATTCTGTGACTTCACACACCTCAATTCTGTGACTTCACACACCTTCATTCTGACTTCACACACCTCCATTCTATGTTTTCACACACCTCCATTCTATGACTTCACACACCTCCATTTTGTGACTTCACACACCTAAATTCTATGACTTCACACACCTCCATTTTGACTTCACACACCTCCATTCTATGACTTCACACACCTCCGTTCTGACTTCACACAGCTCCATTCTTAGTTCACACACCTAAATTCTATGACTTCACACACCTCCATTGTGACTTCACACACCTCCATTCTGACTTCACACACCTCCATTCTATGACTTCACACACCACCTTTTTGACTTCACACACCTCCATTCTGTGACTTCACACACCTCCATTCTGTGACTTCACACACCTACAATCTGTGACTTCACACACATGGATCCTATGACTTCACACACCTCCATTCTATGAATTAACACACCTCCATTCTGTGAGTTCACAAACCTCCATTCTATGACTTCACACACCTCCATTCTGTGTCTTCACACACCTCCATTCTAAGTTCGCACACCTCCATTCTATGACTTTACAAACCTCCATTCTGAGTTCACAGACCTCCATTCTATGACATCACACACCTCCATTCTATGACTTCACTCACCTCCATTCTGACTTCACACACCTCAATTCTGTGACTTCACACACCTCCATTCTATGATTTCACACACTTCCATTCTATGACTTCACACACCTCCATTCTGTGGCTTCATACACACCGACATTCTGAGTTTACACACCTCCATTCTGTGACTTCACACACCTTCATTCTGTGATTTCACACACCTCCAATCTGACTTCACACACCTCCATTTTATGACTTCACACACCTCCATTCGTTGACATCAAAAAACACCATTCTATAACTTCACACAACTCCATTTTGACTTCACACACCTCCATTCTATGAGTTCACACACCTCCATTTTATGACTTCACACACCTCCATTCTATGACTTCACACACCTCCATTCTGTGATTTCACACACCTCCAATCTGACTTCACACACCTCCATTCTGTGACTTCACACAGCTCCACTCTATGACTTCAAACACCTTCATTCTTACTTCACAAACATCCATTCTGTGACTTCACACACCTCCATTCTGTGACTTCACACATCTTCATTCTGACTTCACAGACCTCCATTCTGTGACTTCATACACCTCAATTCTGTGACTTCACACATCTCCATTCTGACTTCACACACCTCCATTCTATGATTTCACACACCTCCATTCTATGACTTCACACACCTCCATTCTGTGACTTCACACACCACCTTTTTGACTTCACACACCTCCATTCTGTGACTTCACACACCTCCATTCTGTGACTTCACACACCTCCGTTTTGAATTCACACACTTCCATTCTGTGACTTCACCCCCCCATTCTGTGACTTCACACACCTCTATTGTTTCACTTCACACACCTCCATTCTTTGACTTCACACACCTCCATTCCATGACTTCACACACCTACATTCTATGACTTCACACACCTTCATTCTTACTTCAGAAACATCTATTCTCTGACTTGACACACCTACATTCTATGACTTCACAAACCTCCATTCTGTGACTTCACACAAATCCATTCTGAATTCACACACCTCCATTCTGTGACTTCAAACACCTCGATCCTATGACTTCACAAACCTCCATTCTGTGACTTCACACACCTCCATTCTGTGATTTCACACACCTCCATTCTATGACTTCACACACCTCCATTCTGTGACTTCACACACCTCCATTTTTCCTTCACACACCTCCATTCTAAGACTTCACACACCACCATTCTGTGGCTTCACACACCTCCATTCTGAGTTCACACACCTCCATTCTGTGACTTCACACACCTCCATTCTGTGATTTCACACACCTCCGTCCTATGACTTTACAAACCTCCATTCTATGAATTCACACACCTCCATTCTGTGACTTCACACACCTCCATTCTGAGTTCACACACCTCCATTCTATGACTTCACAAACCCCCATTCTGAGTTCACAGACCTCCATTCTATGACTTCACACACTTCCATTCTATGACTTCACACACCTCCATTCTGACTTCACACACCTCCATTCTGACTTCACACACCTCAATTCTTTGACTTCACACACCTCCCTTCTATGATTTCACTCACTTCCATTCTATGACTTGACACACCTCCATTCTATGACTTCACACACCTCATTTCTGAGTTGACACACCTCCATTCTGTGATTTCACACAAGTCCAATCTGACATCACACACCTCCAGTCTATGACTTCACACACCTCCATTCTTTGACATCAAATCAACCATTCTATGAGTTCACACAACTCCATTGTGGCTTCACACACCTCCATTCTATGAATTCACACACCTCCATTTTATGACTTCACACACCTCCATTCTATGACTTCACGCACCTCCATTCTGTGACTTCACACACCTCCATTCTATGACTTCACAAACCTCCATTTTGTGACTTCACACAACTCCATTCTCTGTCTTCACACACCTCCATTTTGACTTCACACCCTTCCATTGTTTGACTTCAAACACCTCCATTTTTCGACTTCACACACCTCCATTCTATGAGTTCACACACCTCCATTTTATGACTTCACACACCTCCATTCTATGACTTCACACACCTCAATTCTATGACTTCACACACCTCCATTCTATGACTTCACACACCTCCATTCTGTGACTTCACACACCTTCATTCAGACTTCACACACCTCCATTCTGTGACTTCACACACCTCAATTCTGTGAATTCACACACCTCCATTCTGACTTCACATACCTCCATTCTATGATTTTACACCTCCATTCTATGACTTCACACACTTCCATTCTGTGACTTCACACACCACCTTTTTGACTTCACACACCTCCATTCTGTGACTTCACACACCTCCATTCTGTGACTTCACACACCTCCATTCTGGGACTTCACACACCTCCATTCTATGACTTCACACACCTCCACTGTGATTTCACACACCTCCATTCTATCAGTTCACACACCTCCATTGTGACTTCACACACCTCAATTCTATGACTTCACACACCTCCATTCTGACTTCACACACCTCCATTCTGTGACTTCACCCACCTCAATTCTGAGTTAACACACCTCCATTCTATGACTTCACACACCTTCATTCTGTTACTTCACACACCTCCATTCTATGACTTCACACACCTCCATTCTGTGACTTCATACACCTCCATTCTGTGACTTCACACACCTCCCTTCTATGACTTCACACACCTCCATTCTTTGACTTCACACACCTTAATTCTTACTTCAGAAACATCCATTCTCTGACTTCACACACCTCCATTCTATGACTTCACACACCTCACTTCTGACTTCACACAGCTCCATTCTGTGACTTCACAAAACTCCATTCTATGATTTCACATACCTCCATGGTATGACATCACACAACAATATTCTGTGAATTCACACACCTCCATTCTGAGTTCACACACCTCCATTCTGTGACTTCACAGACCTCCATTCTGACTTCACACACCTCCATTGTATGACTTCACACACCTCCATTCTGTGACTTCACACACTTCCATTATGACGTCACACACCTCCATTCTATGAGTTCACACATCTCCATTCTATGACTTCACACACCTGCATTCTGACTTCACACACCTCCATTCTATGACTTCACAGACCTCGAATTTGTGACTTCACTCACCTCCACTCTATGACTTCACACACCTCCATTCTATGACTTCCCACACCTCCTTTCTATGACTTCACCCAACCCCATTCTATGACTTCACACCTCCATTCTGACTTCACACACCTCCATTCTGTGACTTCACACACCTCCCTTCTATGACTTCACACACCTCCATTCTTTGACTTCACACACCTTAATTCTTACTTCAGAAACATCCATTCTCTGACTTCACACACCTCCATTCTATGACTTCACAAACCTCCATTCTGTGACTTCACACACCCCCATTCTGAGTTCACACACCTCCTTTCTATGACTTCACACACTTCCTTTCTATGACTTCACACACCTCCATTCTGTGGCTTCACACACTTACATTCTGAGTTCACACACCTCCATTCTGTGACTTCACAAACCTCCATTCTGTGACTTCACACACCTCGATCCTATGACTTCACACCTCCATTCTATGAATTCACACACCTCCATTCTGTGATTTCACAAACCTCCATTCTATGACTTCACACACCTCCATTCTGTGACTTCAAACAACTCCATTCTGAGTTCACACACCTCCATTCTATGACTTCACAAACCTCCATTCTGTGTTCACAGACCTCCATTCTATGACTTCACACATCTCCATTCTATGACTTCACTTACCTCCATTCTGACTTCACACACCTCCATTCTGACTTCACACACCTCAATTCTGTGACTTCCCACACCTCCATTCTATGATTTCACACACTTCCATTCTATGACTTCACACACCTCCATTCTATGACTTCACACACCTCATTTCTGAGTTGTCACACATCCATTCTGTGATTTCACACACCTCCAATCTGACTTCACACACCTCCATTCTATGACTTCACACACCTCCATTCGTTGACATCAAAAACCACCATTCTATGACTTCACACAACTCCATTTTGACTTCACACACCTCCATTCTATGAGTTCACACACCTCCATTTTATGACTTCACACACCTCCATTCTATGACTTCACACACCTCAATTCTATGACTTCACACACCTCCATTCTATGACTTCACAAACATCCATTCTGTGACTTCACACACCTCCATTCTGTGACTTCACACATCTTCATTCTGACTTCACAGACCTCCATTCTGTGACTTCATACACCTCAATTCTGTGACTTCACACATCTCCATTCTGACTTCACACACCTCCATTCTATGATTTCACACACCTCCATTCTATGACTTCACACACCTCCATTCTGTGACTTCACACACCACCTTTTTGACTTCACACACCTCCATTCTGTGACTTCACACACCTCCATTCTGTGACTTCACACACCTCCGTTTTGAATTCACACACTTCCATTCTGTGACTTCACCCCCCCATTCTGTGACTTCACACACCTCTATTGTTTCACTTCACACACCTTCATTCTTTGACTTCACACACCTCCATTCCATGACTTCACACACCTACATTCTATGACTTCACACACCTTTATTCTTACTTCAGAAACATCTATTCTCTGACTTGACACACCTACATTCTATGACTTCACAAACCTCCATTCTGTGACTTCACACAAATCCATTCTGAATTCACACACCTCCATTCTGTGACTTCAAACACCTCGATCCTATGACTTCACAAACCTCCATTCTATGAATTCACACACCTCCATTCTGTGATTTCACACACCTCCATTCTATGACTTCACACACCTCCATTCTGTGACTTCACACACCTCCATTTTTCCTTCACACACCTCCATTCTAAGACTTCACACACCACCATTCTGTGGCTTCACACACCTCCATTCTGAGTTCACACACCTCCATTCTGTGACTTCACACACCTCCATTCTGTGATTTCACACACCTCCGTCCTATGACTTTACAAACCTCCATTCTATGAATTCACACACCTCCATTCTGTGACTTCACACACCTCCATTCTGAGTTCACACACCACCATTCTATGACTTCACAAACCCCCATTCTGAGTTCACAGACCTCCATTCTATGACTTCACACACTTCCATTCTATGACTTCACACACTTCCATTCTGACTTCACACACCTCCATTCTGACTTCACACACCTCAATTCTTTGACTTCACACACCTCCCTTCTATGATTTCACTCACTTCCATTCTATGACTTGACACACCTCCATTCTATGACTTCACACACCTCATTTCTGAGTTGACACACCTCCATTCTGTGATTTCACACACGTCCAATCTGACATCACACACCTCCAGTCTATGACTTCACACACCTCCATTCGTTGACATCAAATCAACCATTCTATGAGTTCACACAACTCCATTGTGGCTTCACACACCTCCATTCTATGAATTCACACACCTCCATTTTATGACTTCACACACCTCCATTCTATGACTTCACGCACCTCCATTCTGTGACTTCACACACCTCCATTCTATGACTTCACAAACCTCCATTTTGTGACTTCACACAACTCCATTCTCTGACTTCACACACCTCCATTTTGACTTCACACCCTTCCATTGTTTGACTTCAAACACCTCCATTTTTCGACTTCACACACCTCCATTCTATGAGTTCACACACCTCCATTTTATGACTTCACACACCTCCATTCTATGACTTCACACACCTCAATTCTATGACTTCACACACCTCCATTCTATGACTTCACACACCTCCATTCTGTGACTTCACACACCTTCATTCAGACTTCACACACCTCCATTCTGTGACTTCACACACCTCAATTCTGTGAATTCACACACCTCCATTCTGACTTCACATACCTCCATTCTATGATTTCACACCTCCATTCTATGACTTCACACACTTCCATTCTGTGACTTCACACACCACCTTTTTGACTTCACACACCTCCATTCTGTGACTTCACACACCTCCATTCTGTGACTTCACACACCTCCATTCTGGGACTTCACACACCTCCATTCTATGACTTCACACACCTCCACTGTGATTTCACACACCTCCATTCTATCAGTTCACACACCTCCATTGTGACTTCACACACCTCAATTCTATGACTTCACACACCTCCATTCTGACTTCACACACCTCCATTCTGTGACTTCACCCACATCAATTCTGAGTTAACACACCTCCATTCTATGACTTCACACACCTTCATTCTGTTACTTCACACACCTCCATTCTATGACTTCACACACCTCCATTCTGTGACTTCATACACCTCCATTCTGTGACTTCACACACCTCCCTTCTATGACTTCACACACCTCCATTCTTTGACTTCACACACCTTAATTCTTACTTCAGAAACATCCATTCTCTGACTTCACACACCTCCATTCTATGACTTCACACACCTCACTTCTGACTTCACACAGCTCCATTCTGTGACTTCACAAAACTCCATTCTATGATTTCACATACCTCCATGGTATGACATCACACAACAATATTCTGTGAATTCACACACCTCCATTCTGAGTTCGCACACCTCCATTCTGTGACTTCACAGACCTCCATTCTGACTTCACACACCTCCATTGTATGACTTCACACACCTCCATTCTGTGACTTCACACACTTCCATTATGACGTCACACACCTCCATTCTATGAGTTCACACATCTCCATTCTATGACTTCACACACCTGCATTCTGACTTCACACACCTCCATTCTATGACTTCACAGACCTCGAATTTGTGACTTCACTCACCTCCACTCTATGACTTCACACACCTCCATTCTATGACTTCCCACACCTCCTTTCTATGACTTCACCCAAACCCATTCTATGACTTCACACCTCCATTCTGACTTCACACACCTCCATTCTGTGACTTCACACACCTCCCTTCTATGACTTCACACACCTCCATTCTTTGACTTCACACACCTTAATTCTTACTTCAGAAACATCCATTCTCTGACTTCACACACCTCCATTCTATGACTTCACAAACCTCCATTCTGTGACTTCACACACCCCCATTCTGAGTTCACACACCTCCTTTCTATGACTTCACACACTTCCTTTCTATGACTTCACACACCTCCATTCTGTGGCTTCACACACTTACATTCTGAGTTCACACACCTCCATTCTGTGACTTCACAAACCTCCATTCTGTGACTTCACACACCTCGATCCTATGACTTCACACCTCCATTCTATGAATTCACACACCTCCATTCTGTGATTTCACAAACCTCCATTCTATGACTTCACACACCTCCATTCTGTGACTTCAAACAACTCCATTCTGAGTTCACACACCTCCATTCTACGACTTCACAAACCTCCATTCTGTGTTCACAGACCTCCATTCTATGACTTCACACATCTCCATTCTATGACTTCACTTACCTCCATTGTGACTTCACACACCTCCATTCTGACTTCACACACCTCAATTCTGTGACTTCCCACACCTCCATTCTATGATTTCACACACTTCCATTCTATGACTTCACACACCTCCATTCTATGACTTCACACACCTCATTTCTGAGTTGTCACACATCCATTCTGTGATTTCACACACCTCCAATCTGACTTCACACACCTCCATTCTATGACTTCACACACCTCCATTCGTTGACATCAAAAACCACCATTCTATGACTTCACACAACTCCATTTTGACTTCACACACCTCCATTCTATGAGTTCACACACCTCCATTTTATGACTTCACACACCTCCATTCTATGACTTCACACACCTCAATTCTATGACTTCACACACCTCCATTCTATGACTTCACACACCTCCATTCTGTGACTTCACACACCTCCACTCTATGACTCCAAATACCTTCATTCTTACTTCACAAACATCCATTCTGTGACTTCACACACCTCCCTTCTGTGACTTCACACGTGCATTCTGACTTCACACACCTCTATTCTGTGAATTCACACACCTCAATTCTGTGACTTCACACACGTCCATTCTGACTTCACACACCTCTGTTCTATGTTTTCACACACCTCCATTCTATGACTTCACACACCTCCATTCTGACCTCACACATCTCCATTCTGACTTCACACACCTCCATTCTGACTTCACACAGCTCCATTCTATGACTTCACACACCTCCATTCTGTGACTTCACACACCTCCATTCTATGACTTCACACACCTCCACTGGGATTTCACACACCTCCATTCTATGAGTTCACACACCTCCATTGTGACTTCACACACCTCAATTCTATGACTTCACACACCTCCATTCTGACTTCACACACCTCCATTCTGCAACTTCAAACACTTCCATTTTATGATTTCACACACCTCCATTCTATGACTTCACACACCTCCATTCTGTGACTTCACCCACCTCCATTCTGAGTTCACACACCTCCATTCTGTGACTTCACACACCTTCATTCTGTGACTTCACACACCTCCATTCTATGACTTCACACACCTCCATTCTATGACTTCACACACCTCCATTCTATGACTTCACACAACTCCATTCTGACTTCACACACCTCCATTCTATGACTTCACACACCTCCCTTCTGACTTCACACAGCTCCATTCTGTGACTTCACAAAACACCATTCTATGATTTGACACACCTCCATACTATGACTTCACACACCTCCATTCTGAGTTCACACACCTCCATTCTGTGACTTCACAGACCTCCATTCTGACTTCACACATCTCCATTGTATGACTTCACACACCTCCATTCTGTGACTTCACACACTTCCATTATGACGTCACACACCTCCATTCTTTGAGTTCGCACATCTCCATTCTATGACTTCACACACCTGCATTCTGACTTCACACACCTCCATTCTATGACTTCACAGACCTCGAATCTGTGACTTCACTCACCTCCACTCTATGACTTCACACTCCTCCATTGTATGACTTCCCACACCTCCTTTCTATGATTTCACCCAACCCCATTCTATGACTTCACACCAACAATCTGACTTCACACACCTCCATTCTGTGACTTCACACACCTCCCTTCTATGACTTCACACACACACCTCCATTCTTTGACTTCACACACCTTCATTCTTTCTTCAGAAACATCCATTTTCTGACTTCACACACCTCCATTCTGTGACTTCACACACCTCCATTCTGAGGTCACACACCTCCTTTCTATGACTTCACACACTTCCATTCTATGACTTCACACACCTGCATTCTGTGGCTTCACACACCTACATTCTGAGTTCACACACCTCCATTCTGTGACTTCACACACCTCCATTCTGACTTCACACACCTCCAATCTATGACATCACAGACCTCGAATATGTGACTTCACTCACCTCCACTCTAGGACTTCACACTCCTCCATTCTATGACTTCCCACATCTATTTCTGTGACTTCACCCACCTCCATTTTTTGACTTCACACACCTCCATTCTGTGACTTCACACAGCTCCATTCTGTGACTTCACACACCTCCATTCTCCGACTTCACACACCTCCATTCTATGACTTCACACATCCATTTTACTTCACACAACTCCAATATATAACTTCAAACACCTCCATTCTGTGACTTCACACACCTCAATTCTGTGACTTCACACACCTTCATTCTGACTTCACACACCTCCATTCTATGTTTTCACACACCTCCATTCTATGACTTCACACACCTCCATTTTGTGACTTCACACACCTAAATTCTATGACTTCACACACCTCCATTTTGACATCACACACCTCCATTCTATGACTTCACACACCTCCGTTCTGACTTCACACAGCTCCATTCTTAGTTCACACACCTAAATTCTATGACTTCACACACCTCCATTGTGACTTCACACACCTCCATTCTGACTTCACACACCTCCATTCTATGACTTCACACACCACCTTTTTGACTTCACACACCTCCATTCTGTGACTTCACACACCTCCATTCTGTGACTTCACACACCTACAATCTGTGACTTCACACACATGGATCCTATGACTTCACACACCTCCATTCTATGAATTAACACACCTCCATTCTGTGAGTTCACAAACCTCCATTCTATGACTTCACACACCTCCATTCTGTGTCTTCACACACCTCCATTCTAAGTTCGCACACCTCCATTCTATGACTTTACAAACCTCCATTCTGAGTTCACAGACCTCCATTCTATGACATCACACACCTCCATTCTATGACTTCACTCACCTCCATTCTATGACTTCACACACCTCATTTCTGAGTTGTCACACATCCATTCTGTGATTTCACACACCTCCAATCTGACTTCACACACCTCCATTCTATGACTTCACACACCTCCATTCGTTGACATCAAAAACCACCATTCTATGACTTCACACAACTCCATTTTGACTTCACACACCTCCATTCTATGAGTTCACACACCTCCATTTTATGACTTCACACACCTCCATTCTATGACTTCACACACCTCAATTCTATGACTTCACACACCTCCATTCTATGACTTCACACACCTCCATTCTGTGACTTCACACACCTCCACTCTATGACTCCAAATACCTTCATTCTTACTTCACAAACATCCATTCTGTGACTTCACACACCTCCCTTCTGTGACTTCACACGTGCATTCTGACTTCACACACCTCTATTCTGTGAATTCACACACCTCAATTCTGTGACTTCACACACGTCCATTCTGACTTCACACACCTCTGTTCTATGTTTTCACACACCTCCATTCTATGACTTCACACACCTCCATTCTGACCTCACACATCTCCATTCTGACTTCACACACCTCCATTCTGACTTCACACAGCTCCATTCTATGACTTCACACACCTCTATTCTGTGACTTCACACACCTCCATTCTATGACTTCACACACCTCCACTGGGATTTCACACACCACCATTCTATGAGTTCACACACCTCCATTGTGACTTCACACACCTCAATTCTATGACTTCACACACCTCCATTCTGACTTCACACACCTCCATTCTGCAACTTCAAACACTTCCATTTTATGATTTCACACACCTCCATTCTATGACTTCACACACCTCCATTCTGTGACTTCACCCACCTCCATTCTGAGTTCACACACCTCCATTCTGTGACTTCACACACCTTCATTCTGTGACTTCACACACCTCCATTCTATGACTTCACACACCTCCATTCTATGACTTCACACACCTCCATTCTATGACTTCACACAACTCCATTCTGACTTCACACACCTCCATTCTATGACTTCACACACCTCCCTTCTGACTTCACACAGCTCCATTCTGTGACTTCACAAAACACCATTCTATGATTTGACACACCTCCATACTATGACTTCACACACCTCCATTCTGAGTTCACACACCTCCATTCTGTGACTTCACAGACCTCCATTCTGACTTCACACATCTCCATTGTATGACTTCACACACCTCCATTCTGTGACTTCACACACTTCCATTATGACGTCACACACCTCCATTCTTTGAGTTCGCACATCTCCATTCTATGACTTCACACACCTGCATTCTGACTTCACACACCTCCATTCTATGACTTCACAGACCTCGAATCTGTGACTTCACTCACCTCCACTCTATGACTTCACACTCCTCCATTGTATGACTTCCCACACCTCCTTTCTATGATTTCACCCAACCCCATTCTATGACTTCACACCAACAATCTGACTTCACACACCTCCATTCTGTGACTTCACACACCTCCCTTCTATGACTTCACACACACACCTCCATTCTTTGACTTCACACACCTTCATTCTTTCTTCAGAAACATCCATTTTCTGACTTCACACACCTCCATTCTGTGACTTCACACACCTCCATTCTGAGGTCACACACCTCCTTTCTATGACTTCACACACTTCCATTCTATGACTTCACACACCTGCATTCTGTGGCTTCACACACCTACATTCTGAGTTCACACACCTCCATTCTGTGACTTCACACACCTCCATTCTGACTTCACACACCTCCAATCTATGACATCACAGACCTCGAATATGTGACTTCACTCACCTCCACTCTAGGACTTCACACTCCTCCATTCTATGACTTCCCACATCTCTTTCTGTGACTTCACCCACCTCCATTTTTTGACTTCACACACCTCCATTCTGTGACTTCACACAGCTCCATTCTGTGACTTCACACACCTCCATTCTCCGACTTCACACACCTCCATTCTATGACTTCACACATCCATTTTACTTCACACAACTCCAATATATAACTTCAAACACCTCCATTCTGTGACTTCACACACCTCAATTCTGTGACTTCACACACCTTCATTCTGACTTCACACACCTCCATTCTATGTTTTCACACACCTCCATTCTATGACTTCACACACCTCCATTTTGTGACTTCACACACCTAAATTCTATGACTTCACACACCTCCATTTTGACTTCACACACCTCCATTCTATGACTTCACACACCTCCGTTCTGACTTCACACAGCTCCATTCTTAGTTCACACACCTAAATTCTATGACTTCACACACCTCCATTGTGACTTCACACACCTCCATTCTGACTTCACACACCTCCATTCTATCACTTCACACACCACCTTTTTGACTTCACACACCTCCATTCTGTGACTTCACACACCTCCATTCTGTGACTTCACACACCTACAATCTGTGACTTCACACACATGGATCCTATGACTTCACACACCTCCATTCTATGAATTAACACACCTCCATTCTGTGAGTTCACAAACCTCCATTCTATGACTTCACACACCTCCATTCTGTGTCTTCACACACCTCCATTCTAAGTTCGCACACCTCCATTCTATGACTTTACAAACCTCCATTCTGAGTTCACAGACCTCCATTCTATGACATCACACACCTCCATTCTATGACTTCACTCACCTCCATTCTGACTTCACACACCTCAATTCTGTGACTTCACACACCTCCATTCTATGATTTCACACACTTCCATTCTATGACTTCACACACCTCCATTCTGTGGCTTCATACACACCGACATTCTGAGTTTACACACCTCCATTCTGTGACTTCACACACCTTCATTCTGTGATTTCACACACCTCCAATCTGACTTCACACACCTCCATTTTATGACTTCACACACCTCCATTCGTTGACATCAAAAAACACCATTCTATAACTTCACACAACTCCATTTTGACTTCACACACCTCCATTCTATGAGTTCACACACCTCCATTTTATGACTTCACACACCTCCATTCTATGACTTCACACACCTCCATTCTGTGATTTCACACACCTCCAATCTGACTTCACACACCTCCATTCTGTGACTTCACACAGCTCCACTCTATGACTTCAAACACCTTCATTCTTACTTCACAAACATCCATTCTGTGACTTCACACACCTCCATTCTGTGACTTCACACATCTTCATTCTGACTTCACAGACCTCCATTCTGTGACTTCATACACCTCAATTCTGTGACTTCACACATCTCCATTCTGACTTCACACACCTCCATTCTATGATTTCACACACCTCCATTCTATGACTTCACACACCTCCATTCTGTGACTTCACACACCACCTTTTTGACTTCACACACCTCCATTCTGTGACTTCACACACCTCCATTCTGTGACTTCACACACCTCCGTTTTGAATTCACACACTTCCATTCTGTGACTTCACCCCCCCATTCTGTGACTTCACACACCTCTATTGTTTCACTTGACACACCTCCATTCTTTGACTTCACACACCTCCATTCCATGACTTCACACACCTACATTCTATGACTTCACACACCTTCATTCTTACTTCAGAAACATCTATTCTCTGACTTGACACACCTACATTCTATGACTTCACAAACCTCCATTCTGTGACTTCACACAAATCCATTCTGAATTCACACACCTCCATTCTGTGACTTCAAACACCTCGATCCTATGACTTCACAAACCTCCATTCTGTGACTTCACACACCTCCATTCTGTGATTTCACACACCTCCATTCTATGACTTCACACACCTCCATTCTGTGACTTCACACACCTCCATTTTTCCTTCACACACCTCCATTCTAAGACTTCACACACCACCATTCTGTGGCTTCACACACCTCCATTCTGAGTTCACACACCTCCATTCTGTGACTTCACACACCTCCATTCTGTGATTTCACACACCTCCGTCCTATGACTTTACAAACCTCCATTCTATGAATTCACACACCTCCATTCTGTGACTTCACACACCTCCATTCTGAGTTCACACACCTCCATTCTATGACTTCACAAACCCCCATTCTGAGTTCACAGACCTCCATTCTATGACTTCACACACTTCCATTCTATGACTTCACACACCTCCATTCTGACTTCACACACCTCCATTCTGACTTCACACACCTCAATTCTTTGACTTCACACACCTCCCTTCTATGATTTCACTCACTTCCATTCTATGACTTGACACACCTCCATTCTATGACTTCACACACCTCATTTCTGAGTTGACACACCTCCATTCTGTGATTTCACACAAGTCCAATCTGACATCACACACCTCCAGTCTATGACTTCACACACCTCCATTCGTTGACATCAAATCAACCATTCTATGAGTTCACACAACTCCATTGTGGCTTCACACACCTCCATTCTATGAATTCACACACCTCCATTTTATGACTTCACACACCTCCATTCTATGACTTCACGCACCTCCATTCTGTGACTTCACACACCTCCATTCTATGACTTCACAAACCTCCATTTTGTGACTTCACACAACTCCATTCTCTGTCTTCACACACCTCCATTTTGACTTCACACCCTTCCATTGTTTGACTTCAAACACCTCCATTTTTCGACTTCACACACCTCCATTCTATGAGTTCACACACCTCCATTTTATGACTTCACACACCTCCATTCTATGACTTCACACACCTCAATTCTATGACTTCACACACCTCCATTCTATGACTTCACACACCTCCATTCTGTGACTTCACACACCTTCATTCAGACTTCACACACCTCCATTCTGTGACTTCACACACCTCAATTCTGTGAATTCACACACCTCCATTCTGACTTCACATACCTCCATTCTATGATTTTACACCTCCATTCTATGACTTCACACACTTCCATTCTGTGACTTCACACACCACCTTTTTGACTTCACACACCTCCATTCTGTGACTTCACACACCTCCATTCTGTGACTTCACACACCTCCATTCTGGGACTTCACACACCTCCATTCTATGACTTCACACACCTCCACTGTGATTTCACACACCTCCATTCTATCAGTTCACACACCTCCATTGTGACTTCACACACCTCAATTCTATGACTTCACACACCTCCATTCTGACTTCACACACCTCCATTCTGTGACTTCACCCACCTCAATTCTGAGTTAACACACCTCCATTCTATGACTTCACACACCTTCATTCTGTTACTTCACACACCTCCATTCTATGACTTCACACACCTCCATTCTTTGACTTCATACACCTCCATTCTGTGACTTCACACACCTCCCTTCTATGACTTCACACACCTCCATTCTTTGACTTCACACACCTTAATTCTTACTTCAGAAACATCCATTCTCTGACTTCACACACCTCCATTCTATGACTTCACACACCTCACTTCTGACTTCACACAGCTCCATTCTGTGACTTCACAAAACTCCATTCTATGATTTCACATACCTCCATGGTATGACATCACACAACAATATTCTGTGAATTCACACACCTCCATTCTGAGTTCACACACCTCCATTCTGTGACTTCACAGACCTCCATTCTGACTTCACACACCTCCATTGTATGACTTCACACACCTCCATTCTGTGACTTCACACACTTCCATTATGACGTCACACACCTCCATTCTATGAGTTCACACATCTCCATTCTATGACTTCACACACCTGCATTCTGACTTCACACACCTCCATTCTATGACTTCACAGACCTCGAATTTGTGACTTCACTCACCTCCACTCTATGACTTCACACACCTCCATTCTATGACTTCCCACACCTCCTTTCTATGACTTCACCCAACCCCATTCTATGACTTCACACCTCCATTCTGACTTCACACACCTCCATTCTGTGACTTCACACACCTCCCTTCTATGACTTCACACACCTCCATTCTTTGACTTCACACACCTTAATTCTTACTTCAGAAACATCCATTCTCTGACTTCACACACCTCCATTCTATGACTTCACAAACCTCCATTCTGTGACTTCACACACCCCCATTCTGAGTTCACACACCTCCTTTCTATGACTTCACACACTTCCTTTCTATGACTTCACACACCTCCATTCTGTGGCTTCACACACTTACATTCTGAGTTCACACACCTCCATTCTGTGACTTCACAAACCTCCATTCTGTGACTTCACACACCTCGATCCTATGACTTCACACCTCCATTCTATGAATTCACACACCTCCATTCTGTGATTTCACAAACCTCCATTCTATGACTTCACACACCTCCATTCTGTGACTTCAAACAACTCCATTCTGAGTTCACACACCTCCATTCTATGACTTCACAAACCTCCATTCTGTGTTCACAGACCTCCATTCTATGACTTCACACATCTCCATTCTATGACTTCACTTACCTCCATTCTGACTTCACACACCTCCATTCTGACTTCACACACCTCAATTCTGTGACTTCCCACACCTCCATTCTATGATTTCACACACTTCCATTCTATGACTTCACACACCTCCATTCTATGACTTCACACACCTCATTTCTGAGTTGTCACACATCCATTCTGTGATTTCACACACCTCCAATCTGACTTCACACACCTCCATTCTATGACTTCACACACCTCCATTCGTTGACATCAAAAACCACCATTCTATGACTTCACACAACTCCATTTTGACTTCACACACCTCCATTCTATGAGTTCACACACCTCCATTTTATGACTTCACACACCTCCATTCTATGACTTCACACACCTCAATTCTATGACTTCACACACCTCCATTCTATGACTTCACACACCTCCATTCTGTGACTTCACACACCTCCACTCTATGACTCCAAATACCTTCATTCTTACTTCACAAACATCCATTCTGTGACTTCACACACCTCCCTTCTGTGACTTCACACGTGCATTCTGACTTCACACACCTCTATTCTGTGAATTCACACACCTCAATTCTGTGACTTCACACACGTCCATTCTGACTTCACACACCTCTGTTCTATGTTTTCACACACCTCCATTCTATGACTTCACACACCTCCATTCTGACCTCACACATCTCCATTCTGACTTCACACACCTCCATTCTGACTTCACACAGCTCCATTCTATGACTTCACACACCTCCATTCTGTGACTTCACACACCTCCATTCTATGACTTCACACACCTCCACTGGGATTTCACACACCTCCATTCTATGAGTTCACACACCTCCATTGTGACTTCACACACCTCAATTCTATGACTTCACACACCTCCATTCTGACTTCACACACCACCTTTTTGACTTCACACACCTCCATTCTGTGACTTCACACACCTCCATTCTGTGACTTCACACACCTCCATTCTGGGACTTCACACACCTCCATTCTATGACTTCACACACCTCCACTGTGATTTCACACACCTCCATTCTATCAGTTCACACACCTCCATTGTGACTTCACACACCTCAATTCTATGACTTCACACACCTCCATTCTGACTTCACACACCTCCATTCTGTGACTTCACCCACCTCAATTCTGAGTTAACACACCTCCATTCTATGACTTCACACACCTTCATTCTGTTACTTCACACACCTCCATTCTATGACTTCACACACCTCCATTCTTTGACTTCATACACCTCCATTCTGTGACTTCACACACCTCCCTTCTATGACTTCACACACCTCCATTCTTTGACTTCACACACCTTAATTCTTACTTCAGAAACATCCATTCTCTGACTTCACACACCTCCATTCTATGACTTCACACACCTCACTTCTGACTTCACACAGCTCCATTCTGTGACTTCACAAAACTCCATTCTATGATTTCACATACCTCCATGGTATGACATCACACAACAATATTCTGTGAATTCACACACCTCCATTCTGAGTTCACACACCTCCATTCTGTGACTTCACAGACCTCCATTCTGACTTCACACACCTCCATTGTATGACTTCACACACCTCCATTCTGTGACTTCACACACTTCCATTATGACGTCACACACCTCCATTCTATGAGTTCACACATCTCCATTCTATGACTTCACACACCTGCATTCTGACTTCACACACCTCCATTCTATGACTTCACAGACCTCGAATTTGTGACTTCACTCACCTCCACTCTATGACTTCACACACCTCCATTCTATGACTTCCCACACCTCCTTTCTATGACTTCACCCAACCCCATTCTATGACTTCACACCTCCATTCTGACTTCACACACCTCCATTCTGTGACTTCACACACCTCCCTTCTATGACTTCACACACCTCCATTCTTTGACTTCACACACCTTAATTCTTACTTCAGAAACATCCATTCTCTGACTTCACACACCTCCATTCTATGACTTCACAAACCTCCATTCTGTGACTTCACACACCCCCATTCTGAGTTCACACACCTCCTTTCTATGACTTCACACACTTCCTTTCTATGACTTCACACACCTCCATTCTGTGGCTTCACACACTTACATTCTGAGTTCACACACCTCCATTCTGTGACTTCACAAACCTCCATTCTGTGACTTCACACACCTCGATCCTATGACTTCACACCTCCATTCTATGAATTCACACACCTCCATTCTGTGATTTCACAAACCTCCATTCTATGACTTCACACACCTCCATTCTGTGACTTCAAACAACTCCATTCTGAGTTCACACACCTCCATTCTATGACTTCACAAACCTCCATTCTGTGTTCACAGACCTCCATTCTATGACTTCACACATCTCCATTCTATGACTTCACTTACCTCCATTCTGACTTCACACACCTCCATTCTGACTTCACACACCTCAATTCTGTGACTTCCCACACCTCCATTCTATGATTTCACACACTTCCATTCTATGACTTCACACACCTCCATTCTATGACTTCACACACCTCATTTCTGAGTTGTCACACATCCATTCTGTGATTTCACACACCTCCAATCTGACTTCACACACCTCCATTCTATGACTTCACACACCTCCATTCGTTGACATCAAAAACCACCATTCTATGACTTCACACAACTCCATTTTGACTTCACACACCTCCATTCTATGAGTTCACACACCTCCATTTTATGACTTCACACACCTCCATTCTATGACTTCACACACCTCAATTCTATGACTTCACACACCTCCATTCTATGACTTCACACACCTCCATTCTGTGACTTCACACACCTCCACTCTATGACTCCAAATACCTTCATTCTTACTTCACAAACATCCATTCTGTGACTTCACACACCTCCCTTCTGTGACTTCACACGTGCATTCTGACTTCACACACCTCTATTCTGTGAATTCACACACCTCAATTCTGTGACTTCACACACGTCCATTCTGACTTCACACACCTCTGTTCTATGTTTTCACACACCTCCATTCTATGACTTCACACACCTCCATTCTGACCTCACACATCTCCATTCTGACTTCACACACCTCCATTCTGACTTCACACAGCTCCATTCTATGACTTCACACACCTCCATTCTGTGACTTCACACACCTCCATTCTATGACTTCACACACCTCCACTGGGATTTCACACACCTCCATTCTATGAGTTCACACACCTCCATTGTGACTTCACACACCTCAATTCTATGACTTCACACACCTCCATTCTGACTTCACACACCTCCATTCTGCAACTTCAAACACTTCCATTTTATGATTTCACACACCTCCATTCTATGACTTCACACACCTCCATTCTGTGACTTCACCCACCTCCATTCTGAGTTCACACACCTCCATTCTGTGACTTCACACACCTTCATTCTGTGACTTCACACACCTCCATTCTATGACTTCACACACCTCCATTCTATGACTTCACACACCTCCATTCTATGACTTCACACAACTCCATTCTGACTTCACACACCTCCATTCTATGACTTCACACACCTCCCTTCTGACTTCACACAGCTCCATTCTGTGACTTCACAAAACACCATTCTATGATTTGACACACCTCCATACTATGACTTCACACACCTCCATTCTGAGTTCACACACCTCCATTCTGTGACTTCACAGACCTCCATTCTGACTTCACACATCTCCATTGTATGACTTCACAAACCTCCATTCTGTGACTTCACACACTTCCATTATGACGTCACACACCTCCATTCTTTGAGTTCGCACATCTCCATTCTATGACTTCACACACCTGCATTCTGACTTCACACACCTCCATTCTATGACTTCACAGACCTCGAATCTGTGACTTCACTCACCTCCACTCTATGACTTCACACTCCTCCATTTTATGACTTCCCACACCTCCTTTCTATGATTTCACCCAACCCCATTCTATGACTTCACACCAACAATCTGACTTCACACACCTCCATTCTGTGACTTCACACACCTTCATTCTTTCTTCAGAAACATCCATTTTCTGACTTCACACACCTCCATTCTGTGACTTCACACACCTCCATTCTGAGGTCACACACCTCCTTTCTATGACTTCACACACTTCCATTCTATGACTTCACACACCTGCATTCTGTGGCTTCACACACCTACATTCTGAGTTCACACACCTCCATTCTGTGACTTCACACACCTCCATTCTGACTTCACACACCTCCATTCGATGACATCACAGACCTCGAATATGTGACTTCACTCACCTCCACTCTAGGACTTCACACTCCTCCATTCTATGACTTCCCACATCTCTTTCTGTGACTTCACCCACCTCCATTTTTTGACTTCACACACCTCCATTCTGTGACTTCACACAGCTCCATTCTGTGACTTCACACACCTCCATTCTCCGACTTCACACACCTCCATTCTATGACTTCACACATCCATTTTACTTCACACAACTCCAATATATAACTTCAAACACCTCCATTCTGTGACTTCACACACCTCAATTCTGTGACTTCACACACCTTCATTCTGACTTCACACACCTCCATTCTATGTTTTCACACACCTCCATTCTATGACTTCACACACCTCCATTTTGTGACTTCACACACCTAAATTCTATGACTTCACACACCTCCATTTTGACTTCACACACCTCCATTCTATGACTTCACACACCTCCGTTCTGACTTCACACAGCTCCATTCTTAGTTCACACACCTATATTCTATGACTTCACACACCTCCATTGTGACTTCACACACCTCCATTCTGACTTCACACACCTCCATTCTATGACTTCACACACCACCTTTTTGACTTCACACACCTCCATTCTGTGACTTCACACACCTCCATTCTGTGACTTCACACACCTACAATCTGTGACTTAACACACATGGATCCTATGACTTCACACACCTCCATTCTATGAATTAACACACCTCCATTCTGTGAGTTCACAAACCTCCATTCTATGACTTCACACACCTCCATTCTGTGTCTTCACACACCTCCATTCTAAGTTCGCACACCTCCATTCTATGACTTTACAAACCTCCATTCTGAGTTCACAGACCTCCATTCTATGACATCACACACCTCCATTCTATGACTTCACTCACCTCCATTCTGACTTCACACACCTCAATTCTGTGACTTCACACACCTCCATTCTATGATTTCACACACTTCCATTCTATGACTTCACACACCTCCATTCTGTGGCTTCATACACACCGACATTCTGAGTTTGCACACCTCCATTCTGTGACTTCACACACCTTCATTCTGTGATTTCACACACCTCCAATCTGACTTCACACACCTCCATTTTATGACTTCACACACCTCCATTCGTTGACATCAAAAAACACCATTCTATAACTTCACACAACTCCATTTTGACTTCACACACCTCCATTCTATGAGTTCACACACCTCCATTTTATGACTTCACACACCTCCATTCTATGACTTCACACACCTCCATTCTGTGATTTCACACACCTCCAATCTGACTTCACACACCTCCATTCTGTGACTTCACACACCTCCACTCTATGACTTCAAACACCTTCATTCTTACTTCACAAACATCCATTCTGTGACTTCACACACCTCCATTCTGTGACTTCACACATCTTCATTCTGACTTCACAGACCTCCATTCTGTGACTTCATACACCTCAATTCTGTGACTTCACACATCTCCATTCTGACTTCACACACCTCCATTCTATGATTTCACACACCTCCATTCTATGACTTCACACACCTCCATTCTGTGACTTCACACACCACCTTTTTGACTTCACACACCTCCATTCTGTGACTTCACACACCTCCATTCTGTGACTTCACACACCTCCGTTTTGAATTCACACACTTCCATTCTGTGACTTCACCCCCCCATTCTGTGACTTCACACACCTCTATTGTTTCACTTCACACACCTCCATTCTTTGACTTCACACACCTCCATTCCATGACTTCACACACCTACATTCTATGACTTCACACACCTTCATTCTTACTTCAGAAACATCTATTCTCTGACTTGACACACCTACATTCTATGACTTCACAAACCTCCATTCTGTGACTTCACACAAATCCATTCTGAATTCACATACCTCCATTCTGTGACTTCAAACACCTCGATCCTATGACTTCACAAACCTCCATTCTGTGACTTCACACACCTCCATTCTGTGATTTCACACACCTCCATTCTATGACTTCACACACCTCCATTCTGTGACTTCACACACCTCCATTTTTCCTTCACACACCTCCATTCTAAGACTTCACACACCACCATTCTGTGGCTTCACACACCTCCATTCTGAGTTCACACACCTCCATTCTGTGACTTCACACACCTCCATTCTGTGATTTCACACACCTCCGTCCTATGACTTTACAAACCTCCATTCTATGAATTCACACACCTCCATTCTGTGACTTCACACACCTCCATTCTGAGTTCACACACCTCCATTCTATGACTTCACAAACCCCCATTCTGAGTTCACAGACCTCCATTCTATGACTTCACACACTTCCATTCTATGACTTCACACACCTCCATTCTGACTTCACACACCTCCATTCTGACTTCACACACCTCAATTCTTTGACTTCACACACCTCCCTTCTATGATTTCACTCACTTCCATTCTATGACTTGACACACCTCCATTCTATGACTTCACACACCTCATTTCTGAGTTGACACACCTCCATTCTGTGATTTCACACAAGTCCAATCTGACATCACACACCTCCAGTCTATGACTTCACACACCTCCATTCGTTGACATCAAATCAACCATTCTATGAGTTCACACAACTCCATTGTGGCTTCACACACCTCCATTCTATGAATTCACACACCTCCATTTTATGACTTCACACACCTCCATTCTATGACTTCACGCACCTCCATTCTGTGACTTCACACACCTCCATTCTATGACTTCACAAACCTCCATTTTGTGACTTCACACAACTCCATTCTCTGTCTTCACACACCTCCATTTTGACTTCACACCCTTCCATTGTTTGACTTCAAACACCTCCATTTTTCGACTTCACACACCTCCATTCTATGAGTTCACACACCTCCATTTTATGACTTCACACACCTCCATTCTATGACTTCACACACCTCAATTCTATGACTTCACACACCTCCATTCTATGACTTCACACACCTCCATTCTGTGACTTCACACACCTTCATTCAGACTTCACACACCTCCATTCTGTGACTTCACACACCTCAATTCTGTGAATTCACACACCTCCATTCTGACTTCACATACCTCCATTCTATGATTTTACACCTCCATTCTATGACTTCACACACTTCCATTCTGTGACTTCACACACCACCTTTTTGACTTCACACACCTCCATTCTATGACTTCACACACCTCCATTCTGTGACTTCACACACCTCCATTCTGGGACTTCACACACCTCCATTCTATGACTTCACACACCTCCACTGTGATTTCACACACCTCCATTCTATCAGTTCACACACCTCCATTGTGACTTCACACACCTCAATTCTATGACTTCACACACCTCCATTCTGACTTCACACACCTCCATTCTGTGACCTCACCCACCTCAATTCTGAGTTAACACACCTCCATTCTATGACTTCACACACCTTCATTCTGTTACTTCACACACCTCCATTCTATGACTTCACACACCTCCATTCTGTGACTTCATACACCTCCATTCTGTGACTTCACACACCTCCCTTCTATGACTTCACACACCTCCATTCTTTGACTTCACACACCTCAATTCTTTGATTTCACACACCTCCATTCTGACTTCACACACCTCCATTCTATGACTTCACACACCTCACTTCTGACTTCACACAGCTCCATTCTGTGACTTCACAAAACTCCATTCTATGATTTCACATACCTCCATGGTATGACATCACACAACATTATTCTGTGAATTCACACACCTCCATTCTGAGTTCACACACCTCCATTCTGTGACTTCACAGACCTCCATTCTGACTTCACACACCTCCATTGTATGACTTCACACACCTCCATTCTGTGACTTCACACCCTTCCATTATTACGTCACACACCTCCATTCTATGAGTTCACACATCTCCATTCTATGACTTCACACACCTGCATTCTGACTTCACACACCTCCATTCTATGACTTCACAGACCTCGAATTTGTGACTTCACTCACCTCCACTCTATGACTTCACACACCTCCATTCTATGACTTCCCACACCTCCTTTCTATGACTTCACCCAACCCCATTCTATGACTTCACACCTCCATTCTGACTTCACACACCTCCATTCTGTGACTTCACACACCTCCCTTCTATGACTTCACACACCTCCATTCTTTGACTTCACACACCTTAATTCTTACTTCAGAAACATCCATTCTCTGACTTCACACACCTCCATTCTATGACTTCACAAACCTCCATTCTGTGACTTCACACACCCCCATTCTGAGTTCACACACCTCCTTTCTATGACTTCACACACTTCCTTTCTATGACTTCACACACCTCCATTCTGTGGCTTCACACACTTACATTCTGAGTTCACACACCTCCATTCTGTGACTTCACAAACCTCCATTCTGTGACTTCACACACCTCGATCCTATGACTTCACACCTCCATTCTATGAATTCACACACCTCCATTCTGTGATTTCACAAACCTCCATTCTATGACTTCACACACCTCCATTCTGTGACTTCAAACAACTCCATTCTGAGTTCACACACCTCCATTCTATGACTTCACAAACCTCCATTCTGTGTTCACAGACCTCCATTCTATGACTTCACACATCTCCATTCTATGACTTCACTTACCTCCATTCTGACTTCACACACCTCCATTCTGACTTCACACACCTCAATTCTGTGACTTCCCACACCTCCATTCTATGATTTCACACACTTCCATTCTATGACTTCACACACCTCCATTCTATGACTTCACACACCTCATTTCTGAGTTGTCACACATCCATTCTGTGATTTCACACACCTCCAATCTGACTTCACACACCTCCATTCTATGACTTCACACACCTCCATTCGTTGACATCAAAAACCACCATTCTATGACTTCACACAACTCCATTTTGACTTCACACACCTCCATTCTATGAGTTCACACACCTCCATTTTATGACTTCACACACCTCCATTCTATGACTTCACACACCTCAATTCTATGACTTCACACACCTCCATTCTATGACTTCACAAACATCCATTCTGTGACTTCACACACCTCCATTCTGTGACTTCACACATCTTCATTCTGACTTCACAGACCTCCATTCTGTGACTTCATACACCTCAATTCTGTGACTTCACACATCTCCATTCTGACTTCACACACCTCCATTCTATGATTTCACACACCTCCATTCTATGACTTCACACACCTCCATTCTGTGACTTCACACACCACCTTTTTGACTTCACACACCTCCATTCTGTGACTTCACACACCTCCATTCTGTGACTTCACACACCTCCGTTTTGAATTCACACACTTCCATTCTGTGACTTCACCCCCCCATTCTGTGACTTCACACACCTCTATTGTTTCACTTCACACACCTCCATTCTTTGACTTCACACACCTCCATTCCATGACTTCACACACCTACATTCTATGACTTCACACACCTTTATTCTTACTTCAGAAACATCTATTCTCTGACTTGACACACCTACATTCTATGACTTCACAAACCTCCATTCTGTGACTTCACACAAATCCATTCTGAATTCACACACCTCCATTCTGTGACTTCAAACACCTCGATCCTATGACTTCACAAACCTCCATTCTATGAATTCACACACCTCCATTCTGTGATTTCACACACCTCCATTCTATGACTTCACACACCTCCATTCTGTGACTTCACACACCTCCATTTTTCCTTCACACACCTCCATTCTAAGACTTCACACACCACCATTCTGTGGCTTCACACACCTCCATTCTGAGTTCACACACCTCCATTCTGTGACTTCACACACCTCCATTCTGTGATTTCACACACCTCCGTCCTATGACTTTACAAACCTCCATTCTATGAATTCACACACCTCCATTCTGTGACTTCACACACCTCCATTCTGAGTTCACACACCTCCATTCTATGACTTCACAAACCCCCATTCTGAGTTCACAGACCTCCATTCTATGACTTCACACACTTCCATTCTATGACTTCACACACCTCCATTCTGACTTCACACACCTCCATTCTGACTTCACACACCTCAATTCTTTGACTTCACACACCTCCCTTCTATGATTTCACTCACTTCCATTCTATGACTTGACACACCTCCATTCTATGACTTCACACACCTCATTTCTGAGTTGACACACCTCCATTCTGTGATTTCACACACGTCCAATCTGACATCACACACCTCCAGTCTATGACTTCACACACCTCCATTCGTTGACATCAAATCAACCATTCTATGAGTTCACACAACTCCATTGTGGCTTCACACACCTCCATTCTATGAATTCACACACCTCCATTTTATGACTTCACACACCTCCATTCTATGACTTCACGCACCTCCATTCTGTGACTTCACACACCTCCATTCTATGACTTCACAAACCTCCATTTTGTGACTTCACACAACTCCATTCTCTGACTTCACACACCTCCATTTTGACTTCACACCCTTCCATTGTTTGACTTCAAACACCTCCATTTTTCGACTTCACACACCTCCATTCTATGAGTTCACACACCTCCATTTTATGACTTCACACACCTCCATTCTATGACTTCACACACCTCAATTCTATGACTTCACACACCTCCATTCTATGACTTCACACACCTCCATTCTGTGACTTCACACACCTTCATTCAGACTTCACACACCTCCATTCTGTGACTTCACACACCTCAATTCTGTGAATTCACACACCTCCATTCTGACTTCACATACCTCCATTCTATGATTTCACACCTCCATTCTATGACTTCACACACTTCCATTCTGTGACTTCACACACCACCTTTTTGACTTCACACACCTCCATTCTGTGACTTCACACACCTCCATTCTGTGACTTCACACACCTCCATTCTGGGACTTCACACACCTCCATTCTATGACTTCACACACCTCCACTGTGATTTCACACACCTCCATTCTATCAGTTCACACACCTCCATTGTGACTTCACACACCTCAATTCTATGACTTCACACACCTCCATTCTGACTTCACACACCTCCATTCTGTGACTTCACCCACCTCAATTCTGAGTTAACACACCTCCATTCTATGACTTCACACACCTTCATTCTGTTACTTCACACACCTCCATTCTATGACTTCACACACCTCCATTCTGTGACTTCATACACCTCCATTCTGTGACTTCACACACCTCCCTTCTATGACTTCACACACCTCCATTCTTTGACTTCACACACCTTAATTCTTACTTCAGAAACATCCATTCTCTGACTTCACACACCTCCATTCTATGACTTCACACACCTCACTTCTGACTTCACACAGCTCCATTCTGTGACTTCACAAAACTCCATTCTATGATTTCACATACCTCCATGGTATGACATCACACAACAATATTCTGTGAATTCACACACCTCCATTCTGAGTTCACACACCTCCATTCTGTGACTTCACAGACCTCCATTCTGACTTCACACACCTCCATTGTATGACTTCACACACCTCCATTCTGTGACTTCACACACTTCCATTATGACGTCACACACCTCCATTCTATGAGTTCACACATCTCCATTCTATGACTTCACACACCTGCATTCTGACTTCACACACCTCCATTCTATGACTTCACAGACCTCGAATTTGTGACTTCACTCACCTCCACTCTATGACTTCACACACCTCCATTCTATGACTTCCCACACCTCCTTTCTATGACTTCACCCAACCCCATTCTATGACTTCACACCTCCATTCTGACTTCACACACCTCCATTCTGTGACTTCACACACCTCCCTTCTATGACTTCACACACCTCCATTCTTTGACTTCACACACCTTAATTCTTACTTCAGAAACATCCATTCTCTGACTTCACACACCTCCATTCTATGACTTCACAAACCTCCATTCTGTGACTTCACACACCCCCATTCTGAGTTCACACACCTCCTTTCTATGACTTCACACACTTCCTTTCTATGACTTCACACACCTCCATTCTGTGGCTTCACACACTTACATTCTGAGTTCACACACCTCCATTCTGTGACTTCACAAACCTCCATTCTGTGACTTCACACACCTCGATCCTATGACTTCACACCTCCATTCTATGAATTCACACACCTCCATTCTGTGATTTCACAAACCTCCATTCTATGACTTCACACACCTCCATTCTGTGACTTCAAACAACTCCATTCTGAGTTCACACACCTCCATTCTATGACTTCACAAACCTCCATTCTGTGTTCACAGACCTCCATTCTATGACTTCACACATCTCCATTCTATGACTTCACTTACCTCCATTCTGACTTCACACACCTCCATTCTGACTTCACACACCTCAATTCTGTCACTTCCCACACCTCCATTCTATGATTTCACACACTTCCATTCTATGACTTCACACACCTCCATTCTATGACTTCACACACCTCATTTCTGAGTTGTCACACATCCATTCTGTGATTTCACACACCTCCAATCTGACTTCACACACCTCCATTCTATGACTTCACACACCTCCATTCGTTGACATCAAAAACCACCATTCTATGACTTCACACAACTCCATTTTGACTTCACACACCTCCATTCTATGAGTTCACACACCTCCATTTTATGACTTCACACACCTCCATTCTATGACTTCACACACCTCAATTCTATGACTTCACACACCTCCATTCTATGACTTCACACACCTCCATTCTGTGACTTCACACACCTCCACTCTATGACTCCAAATACCTTCATTCTTACTTCACAAACATCCATTCTGTGACTTCACACACCTCCCTTCTGTGACTTCACACGTGCATTCTGACTTCACACACCTCTATTCTGTGAATTCACACACCTCAATTCTGTGACTTCACACACGTCCATTCTGACTTCACACACCTCTGTTCTATGTTTTCACACACCTCCATTCTATGACTTCACACACCTCCATTCTGACCTCACACATCTCCATTCTGACTTCACACACCTCCATTCTGACTTCACACAGCTCCATTCTATGACTTCACACACCTCCATTCTGTGACTTCACACACCTCCATTCTATGACTTCACACACCTCCACTGGGATTTCACACACCTCCATTCTATGAGTTCACACACCTCCATTGTGACTTCACACACCTCAATTCTATGACTTCACACACCTCCATTCTGACTTCACACACCTCCATTCTGCGACTTCAAACACTTCCATTTTATGATTTCACACACCTCCATTCTATGACTTCACACACCTCCATTCTGTGACTTCACCCACCTCCATTCTGAGTTCACACACCTCCATTCTGTGACTTCACACACCTTCATTCTGTGACTTCACACACCTCCATTCTATGACTTCACACACCTCCATTCTATGACTTCACACACCTCCATTCTATGACTTCACACAACTCCATTCTGACTTCACACACCTCCATTCTATGACTTCACACACCTCCCTTCTGACTTCACACAGCTCCATTCTGTGACTTCACAAAACACCATTCTATGATTTGACACACCTCCATACTATGACTTCACACACCTCCATTCTGAGTTCACACACCTCCATTCTGTGACTTCACAGACCTCCATTCTGACTTCACACATCTCCATTGTATGACTTCACACACCTCCATTCTGTGACTTCACACACTTCCATTATGACGTCACACACCTCCATTCTTTGAGTTCACACATCTCCATTCTATGACTTCACACACCTGCATTCTGACTTCACACACCTCCATTCTATGACTTCACAGACCTCGAATCTGTGACTTCACTCACCTCCACTCTATGACTTCACACTCCTCCATTGTATGACTTCCCACACCTCCTTTCTATGATTTCACCCAACCCCATTCTATGACTTCACACCAACAATCTGACTTCACACAACTCCATTCTGTGACTTCACACACCTCCCTTCTATGACTTCACACACACACCTCCATTCTTTGACTTCACACACCTTCATTCTTTCTTCAGAAACATCCATTTTCTGACTTCACACACCTCCATTCTGTGACTTCACACACCTCCATTCTGAGGTCACACACCTCCTTTCTATGACTTCACACACTTCCATTCTATGACTTCACACACCTGCATTCTGTGGCTTCACACACCTACATTCTGAGTTCACACACCTCCATTCTGTGACTTCACACACCTCCATTCTGACTTCACACACCTCCATTCTATGACATCACAGACCTCGAATATGTGACTTCACTCACCTCCACTCTAGGACTTCACACTCCTCCATTCTATGACTTCCCACATCTCTTTCTGTGACTTCACCCACCTCCATTTTTTGACTTCACACACCTCCATTCTGTGACTTCACACAGCTCCATTCTGTGACTTAACACACCTCCATTCTCCGACTTCACACACCTCCATTCTATGACTTCACACATCCATTTTACTTCACACAACTCCAATATATAACTTCAAACACCTCCATTCTGTGACTTCACACACCTCAATTCTGTGACTTCACACACCTTCATTCTGACTTCACACACCTCCATTCTATGTTTTCACACACCTCCATTCTATGACTTCACACACCTCCATTTTGTGACTTCACACACCTAAATTCTATGACTTCACACACCTCCATTTTGACTTCACACACCTCCATTCTATGACTTCACACACCTCCGTTCTGACTTCACACAGCTCCATTCTTAGTTCACACACCTAAATTCTATGACTTCACACACCTCCATTGTGACTTCACACACCTCCATTCTGACTTCACACACCTCCATTCTATGACTTCACACACCACCTTTTTGACTTCACACACCTCCATTCTGTGACTTCACACACCTCCATTCTGTGACTTCACACACCTACAATCTGTGACTTCACACACATGGATCCTATGACTTCACACACCTCCATTCTATGAATTAACACACCTCCATTCTGTGAGTTCACAAACCTCCATTCTATGACTTCACACACCTCCATTCTGTGTCTTCACACACCTCCATTCTAAGTTCGCACACCTCCATTCTATGACTTTACAAACCTCCATTCTGAGTTCACAGACCTCCATTCTATGACATCACACACCTCCATTCTATGACTTCACTCACCTCCATTCTGACTTCACACACCTCCATTCTGACTTCACACACCTCAATTCTGTGACTTCACACACCTCCATTCTATGATTTCACACACTTCAATTCTATGACTTCACACACCTCCATTCTGTGGCTTCATACACACCGACATTCTGAGTTTACACACCTACGTTCTGTGACTTCACACACCTCATTCTGTGATTTCACACACCTCCAATCTGACTTCACACACCTCCATTTTATGACTTCACACACCTCCATTCGTTGACATCAAAAAACATCATTCTATGACTTCACACAACTCCATTTTGACTTCACACACCTCCATTCTATGAGTTCACACACCTCCATTCTGTGATTTCACACACCTCCAATCTGACTTCACACACCTCCATTCTATGACTTCACACACCTCCACTCTATGACTTCAAACACCTTCATTCTTACTTCACAAACATCCATTCTGTGACTTCACACACCTCCATTCTGTGACTTCACACACCTTCATTCTGACTTCACAGACCTCCATTCTGTGACTTCGTACACCTCAATTATGTGACTTCACACACCTCCATTCTGACTTCACACACCTCCATTCTATGATTTCACACACCTCCATTCTATGACTTCACACACCTCCATTCTGTGACTTCAAACACCACCTTTTTGACTTCACACACCTCCATTCTGTGACTTCACACACCTCCATTCTGTGACTTCACACACCTCCGTTTTGACTTCACACACTTCCATTCTGTGACTTCACCCCCCTCCATTCTGTGACTTCACACACCTCTATTGTTTCACTTCACACACCTCCATTCTTTGACTTCACACACCTCCATTCCATGACTTCGCACACCTCCATTCTATGACTTCACACACCTTCATTCTTACTTCAGAAACATCTATTATCTGACTTCACACACCTCCATTCTATGACTTCACAAACCTCCATTCTGTGACTTCACACAAATCCATTCTGAATTCACACACCTCCATTCTGTGAATTCACACACCTCAATTCTGTGACTTCACACACGTCCATTCTGACTTCACACACCTCTGTTCTATGTTTTCACACACCTCCATTCTATGACTTCACACACCTCCATTCTGACCTCACACACCTCCATTCTGACTTCACACACCTCCATTCTGACTTCACACAGCTCCATTCTATGACTTCACACACCTCCATTCTGTGACTTCACACACCTCCATTCTATGACTTCACACACCTCCACTGTGATTTCACACACCTCCATTCTATGAGTTCACACACCTCCATTGTGACTTCACACACCTCAATTCTATGACTTCACACACCTCCATTCTGACTTCACACACCTCCATTCTGTGACTTCAAACACTTCCATTTTATGATTTCACACACCTCCATTCTATGACTTCACACACCTCCATTCTGTGACTTCACCCACCTCCATTCTGAGTTCACACACCTCCATTCTGTGACTTCACACACCTTAATTCTGTGACTTAACACACCTCCATTCTATGACTTCACACACCTCACTTCTGACTTCACACAGCTCCATTCTGTGACTTCACAAAACTCCATTCTATGATTTGACACACCTCCATACTATGACTTTGCACACCTCCATCTATGACTTCACACACCTCCATTCTATGACTTCCCACACCTCCTTTCTATGACTTCACCCAACCCCATTCTATGACTTCACACCTCCATTCTGACTTCACACACCTCCATTCTGTGACTTCACACACCTCCCTTCTATGACTTCACACACCTCCATTCTTTGACTTCACACACCTTAATTCTTACTTCAGAAACATCCATTCTCTGACTTCACACACCTCCATTCTGTGACTTCACAAACCTCCATTCTGTGACTTCACACACCTCGATCCTATGACTTCACACCTCCATTCTATGAATTCACACACCTCCATTCTGTGATTTCACAAACCTCCATTCTATGACTTCACACACCTCCATTCTGTGACTTCAAACAACTCCATTCTGAGTTCACACACCTCCATTCTATGACTTCACAAACCTCCATTCTGTGTTCACAGACCTCCATTCTATGACTTCACACATCTCCATTCTATGACTTCACTTACCTCCATTCTGACTTCACACACCTCCATTCTGACTTCACACACCTCAATTCTGTCACTTCCCACACCTCCATTCTATGATTTCACACACTTCCATTCTATGACTTCACACACCTCCATTCTATGACTTCACACACCTCATTTCTGAGTTGTCACACATCCATTCTGTGATTTCACACACCTCCAATCTGACTTCACACACCTCCATTCTATGACTTCACACACCTCCATTCGTTGACATCAAAAACCACCATTCTATGACTTCACACAACTCCATTTTGACTTCACACACCTCCATTCTATGAGTTCACACACCTCCATTTTATGACTTCACACACCTCCATTCTATGACTTCACACACCTCAATTCTATGACTTCACACACCTCCATTCTATGACTTCACACACCTCCATTCTGTGACTTCACACACCTCCACTCTATGACTCCAAATACCTTCATTCTTACTTCACAAACATCCATTCTGTGACTTCACACACCTCCCTTCTGTGACTTCACACGTGCATTCTGACTTCACACACCTCTATTCTGTGAATTCACACACCTCAATTCTGTGACTTCACACACGTCCATTCTGACTTCACACACCTCTGTTCTATGTTTTCACACACCTCCATTCTATGACTTCACACACCTCCATTCTGACCTCACACATCTCCATTCTGACTTCACACACCTCCATTCTGACTTCACACAGCTCCATTCTATGACTTCACACACCTCCATTCTGTGACTTCACACACCTCCATTCTATGACTTCACACACCTCCACTGGGATTTCACACACCTCCATTCTATGAGTTCACACACCTCCATTGTGACTTCACACACCTCAATTCTATGACTTCACACACCTCCATTCTGACTTCACACACCTCCATTCTGCGACTTCAAACACTTCCATTTTATGATTTCACACACCTCCATTCTATGACTTCACACACCTCCATTCTGTGACTTCACCCACCTCCATTCTGAGTTCACACACCTCCATTCTGTGACTTCACACACCTTCATTCTGTGACTTCACACACCTCCATTCTATGACTTCACACACCTCCATTCTATGACTTCACACACCTCCATTCTATGACTTCACACAACTCCATTCTGACTTCACACACCTCCATTCTATGACTTCACACACCTCCCTTCTGACTTCACACAGCTCCATTCTGTGACTTCACAAAACACCATTCTATGATTTGACACACCTCCATACTATGACTTCACACACCTCCATTCTGAGTTCACACACCTCCATTCTGTGACTTCACAGACCTCCATTCTGACTTCACACATCTCCATTGTATGACTTCACACACCTCCATTCTGTGACTTCACACACTTCCATTATGACGTCACACACCTCCATTCTTTGAGTTCACACATCTCCATTCTATGACTTCACACACCTGCATTCTGACTTCACACACCTCCATTCTATGACTTCACAGACCTCGAATCTGTGACTTCACTCACCTCCACTCTATGACTTCACACTCCTCCATTGTATGACTTCCCACACCTCCTTTCTATGATTTCACCCAACCCCATTCTATGACTTCACACCAACAATCTGACTTCACACAACTCCATTCTGTGACTTCACACACCTCCCTTCTATGACTTCACACACACACCTCCATTCTTTGACTTCACACACCTTCATTCTTTCTTCAGAAACATCCATTTTCTGACTTCACACACCTCCATTCTGTGACTTCACACACCTCCATTCTGAGGTCACACACCTCCTTTCTATGACTTCACACACTTCCATTCTATGACTTCACACACCTGCATTCTGTGGCTTCACACACCTACATTCTGAGTTCACACACCTCCATTCTGTGACTTCACACACCTCCATTCTGACTTCACACACCTCCATTCTATGACATCACAGACCTCGAATATGTGACTTCACTCACCTCCACTCTAGGACTTCACACTCCTCCATTCTATGACTTCCCACATCTCTTTCTGTGACTTCACCCACCTCCATTTTTTGACTTCACACACCTCCATTCTGTGACTTCACACAGCTCCATTCTGTGACTTAACACACCTCCATTCTCCGACTTCACACACCTCCATTCTATGACTTCACACATCCATTTTACTTCACACAACTCCAATATATAACTTCAAACACCTCCATTCTGTGACTTCACACACCTCAATTCTGTGACTTCACACACCTTCATTCTGACTTCACACACCTCCATTCTATGTTTTCACACACCTCCATTCTATGACTTCACACACCTCCATTTTGTGACTTCACACACCTAAATTCTATGACTTCACACACCTCCATTTTGACTTCACACACCTCCATTCTATGACTTCACACACCTCCGTTCTGACTTCACACAGCTCCATTCTTAGTTCACACACCTAAATTCTATGACTTCACACACCTCCATTGTGACTTCACACACCTCCATTCTGACTTCACACACCTCCATTCTATGACTTCACACACCACCTTTTTGACTTCACACACCTCCATTCTGTGACTTCACACACCTCCATTCTGTGACTTCACACACCTACAATCTGTGACTTCACACACATGGATCCTATGACTTCACACACCTCCATTCTATGAATTAACACACCTCCATTCTGTGAGTTCACAAACCTCCATTCTATGACTTCACACACCTCCATTCTGTGTCTTCACACACCTCCATTCTAAGTTCGCACACCTCCATTCTATGACTTTACAAACCTCCATTCTGAGTTCACAGACCTCCATTCTATGACATCACACACCTCCATTCTATGACTTCACTCACCTCCATTCTGACTTCACACACCTCCATTCTGACTTCACACACCTCAATTCTGTGACTTCACACACCTCCATTCTATGATTTCACACACTTCAATTCTATGACTTCACACACCTCCATTCTGTGGCTTCATACACACCGACATTCTGAGTTTACACACCTACGTTCTGTGACTTCACACACCTCATTCTGTGATTTCACACACCTCCAATCTGACTTCACACACCTCCATTTTATGACTTCACACACCTCCATTCGTTGACATCAAAAAACATCATTCTATGACTTCACACAACTCCATTTTGACTTCACACACCTCCATTCTATGAGTTCACACACCTCCATTCTGTGATTTCACACACCTCCAATCTGACTTCACACACCTCCATTCTATGACTTCACACACCTCCACTCTATGACTTCAAACACCTTCATTCTTACTTCACAAACATCCATTCTGTGACTTCACACACCTCCATTCTGTGACTTCACACACCTTCATTCTGACTTCACAGACCTCCATTCTGTGACTTCGTACACCTCAATTCTGTGACTTCACACACCTCCATTCTGACTTCACACACCTCCATTCTATGATTTCACACACCTCCATTCTATGACTTCACACACCTCCATTCTGTGACTTCAAACACCACCTTTTTGACTTCACACACCTCCATTCTGTGACTTCACACACCTCCATTCTGTGACTTCACACACCTCCGTTTTGACTTCACACACTTCCATTCTGTGACTTCACCCCCTCCATTCTGTGACTTCACACACCTCTATTGTTTCACTTCACACACCTCCATTCTTTGACTTCACACACCTCCATTCCATGACTTCGCACACCTCCATTCTATGACTTCACACACCTTCATTCTTACTTCAGAAACATCTATTATCTGACTTCACACACCTCCATTCTATGACTTCACAAACCTCCATTCTGTGACTTCACACAAATCCATTCTGAATTCACACACCTCCATTCTGTGAATTCACACACCTCAATTCTGTGACTTCACACACGTCCATTCTGACTTCACACACCTCTGTTCTATGTTTTCACACACCTCCATTCTATGACTTCACACACCTCCATTCTGACCTCACACACCTCCATTCTGACTTCACACACCTCCATTCTGACTTCACACAGCTCCATTCTATGACTTCACACACCTCCATTCTGTGACTTCACACACCTCCATTCTATGACTTCACACACCTCCACTGTGATTTCACACACCTCCATTCTATGAGTTCACACACCTCCATTGTGACTTCACACACCTCAATTCTATGACTTCACACACCTCCATTCTGACTTCACACACCTCCATTCTGTGACTTCAAACACTTCCATTTTATGATTTCACACACCTCCATTCTATGACTTCACACACCTCCATTCTGTGACTTCACCCACCTCCATTCTGAGTTCACACACCTCCATTCTGTGACTTCACACACCTTAATTCTGTGACTTAACACACCTCCATTCTATGACTTCACACACCTCACTTCTGACTTCACACAGCTCCATTCTGTGACTTCACAAAACTCCATTCTATGATTTGACACACCTCCATACTATGACTTTGCACACCTCCATCTATGACTTCACACACCTCCATTCTATGACTTCCCACACCTCCTTTCTATGACTTCACCCAACCCCATTCTATGACTTCACACCTCCATTCTGACTTCACACACCTCCATTCTGTGACTTCACACACCTCCCTTCTATGACTTCACACACCTCCATTCTTTGACTTCACACACCTTAATTCTTACTTCAGAAACATCCATTCTCTGACTTCACACACCTCCATTCTGTGACTTCACAAACCTCCATTCTGTGACTTCACACACCTCGATCCTATGACTTCACACCTCCATTCTATGAATTCACACACCTCCATTCTGTGATTTCACAAACCTCCATTCTATGACTTCACACACCTCCATTCTGTGACTTCAAACAACTCCATTCTGAGTTCACACACCTCCATTCTATGACTTCACAAACCTCCATTCTGTGTTCACAGACCTCCATTCTATGACTTCACACATCTCCATTCTATGACTTCACTTACCTCCATTCTGACTTCACACACCTCCATTCTGACTTCACACACCTCAATTCTGTCACTTCCCACACCTCCATTCTATGATTTCACACACTTCCATTCTATGACTTCACACACCTCCATTCTATGACTTCACACACCTCATTTCTGAGTTGTCACACATCCATTCTGTGATTTCACACACCTCCAATCTGACTTCACACACCTCCATTCTATGACTTCACACACCTCCATTCGTTGACATCAAAAACCACCATTCTATGACTTCACACAACTCCATTTTGACTTCACACACCTCCATTCTATGAGTTCACACACCTCCATTTTATGACTTCACACACCTCCATTCTATGACTTCACACACCTCAATTCTATGACTTCACACACCTCCATTCTATGACTTCACACACCTCCATTCTGTGACTTCACACACCTCCACTCTATGACTCCAAATACCTTCATTCTTACTTCACAAACATCCATTCTGTGACTTCACACACCTCCCTTCTGTGACTTCACACGTGCATTCTGACTTCACACACCTCTATTCTGTGAATTCACACACCTCAATTCTGTGACTTCACACACGTCCATTCTGACTTCACACACCTCTGTTCTATGTTTTCACACACCTCCATTCTATGACTTCACACACCTCCATTCTGACCTCACACATCTCCATTCTGACTTCACACACCTCCATTCTGACTTCACACAGCTCCATTCTATGACTTCACACACCTCCATTCTGTGACTTCACACACCTCCATTCTATGACTTCACACACCTCCACTGGGATTTCACACACCTCCATTCTATGAGTTCACACACCTCCATTGTGACTTCACACACCTCAATTCTATGACTTCACACACCTCCATTCTGACTTCACACACCTCCATTCTGCGACTTCAAACACTTCCATTTTATGATTTCACACACCTCCATTCTATGACTTCACACACCTCCATTCTGTGACTTCACCCACCTCCATTCTGAGTTCACACACCTCCATTCTGTGACTTCACACACCTTCATTCTGTGACTTCACACACCTCCATTCTATGACTTCACACACCTCCATTCTATGACTTCACACACCTCCATTCTATGACTTCACACAACTCCATTCTGACTTCACACACCTCCATTCTATGACTTCACACACCTCCCTTCTGACTTCACACAGCTCCATTCTGTGACTTCACAAAACACCATTCTATGATTTGACACACCTCCATACTATGACTTCACACACCTCCATTCTGAGTTCACACACCTCCATTCTGTGACTTCACAGACCTCCATTCTGACTTCACACATCTCCATTGTATGACTTCACACACCTCCATTCTGTGACTTCACACACTTCCATTATGACGTCACACACCTCCATTCTTTGAGTTCACACATCTCCATTCTATGACTTCACACACCTGCATTCTGACTTCACACACCTCCATTCTATGACTTCACAGACCTCGAATCTGTGACTTCACTCACCTCCACTCTATGACTTCACACTCCTCCATTGTATGACTTCCCACACCTCCTTTCTATGATTTCACCCAACCCCATTCTATGACTTCACACCAACAATCTGACTTCACACAACTCCATTCTGTGACTTCACACACCTCCCTTCTATGACTTCACACACACACCTCCATTCTTTGACTTCACACACCTTCATTCTTTCTTCAGAAACATCCATTTTCTGACTTCACACACCTCCATTCTGTGACTTCACACACCTCCATTCTGAGGTCACACACCTCCTTTCTATGACTTCACACACTTCCATTCTATGACTTCACACACCTGCATTCTGTGGCTTCACACACCTACATTCTGAGTTCACACACCTCCATTCTGTGACTTCACACACCTCCATTCTGACTTCACACACCTCCATTCTATGACATCACAGACCTCGAATATGTGACTTCACTCACCTCCACTCTAGGACTTCACACTCCTCCATTCTATGACTTCCCACATCTCTTTCTGTGACTTCACCCACCTCCATTTTTTGACTTCACACACCTCCATTCTGTGACTTCACACAGCTCCATTCTGTGACTTAACACACCTCCATTCTCCGACTTCACACACCTCCATTCTATGACTTCACACATCCATTTTACTTCACACAACTCCAATATATAACTTCAAACACCTCCATTCTGTGACTTCACACACCTCAATTCTGTGACTTCACACACCTTCATTCTGACTTCACACACCTCCATTCTATGTTTTCACACACCTCCATTCTATGACTTCACACACCTCCATTTTGTGACTTCACACACCTAAATTCTATGACTTCACACACCTCCATTTTGACTTCACACACCTCCATTCTATGACTTCACACACCTCCGTTCTGACTTCACACAGCTCCATTCTTAGTTCACACACCTAAATTCTATGACTTCACACACCTCCATTGTGACTTCACACACCTCCATTCTGACTTCACACACCTCCATTCTATGACTTCACACACCACCTTTTTGACTTCACACACCTCCATTCTGTGACTTCACACACCTCCATTCTGTGACTTCACACACCTACAATCTGTGACTTCACACACATGGATCCTATGACTTCACACACCTCCATTCTATGAATTAACACACCTCCATTCTGTGAGTTCACAAACCTCCATTCTATGACTTCACACACCTCCATTCTGTGTCTTCACACACCTCCATTCTAAGTTCGCACACCTCCATTCTATGACTTTACAAACCTCCATTCTGAGTTCACAGACCTCCATTCTATGACATCACACACCTCCATTCTATGACTTCACTCACCTCCATTCTGACTTCACACACCTCCATTCTGACTTCACACACCTCAATTCTGTGACTTCACACACCTCCATTCTATGATTTCACACACTTCAATTCTATGACTTCACACACCTCCATTCTGTGGCTTCATACACACCGACATTCTGAGTTTACACACCTACGTTCTGTGACTTCACACACCTCATTCTGTGATTTCACACACCTCCAATCTGACTTCACACACCTCCATTTTATGACTTCACACACCTCCATTCGTTGACATCAAAAAACATCATTCTATGACTTCACACAACTCCATTTTGACTTCACACACCTCCATTCTATGAGTTCACACACCTCCATTCTGTGATTTCACACACCTCCAATCTGACTTCACACACCTCCATTCTATGACTTCACACACCTCCACTCTATGACTTCAAACACCTTCATTCTTACTTCACAAACATCCATTCTGTGACTTCACACACCTCCATTCTGTGACTTCACACACCTTCATTCTGACTTCACAGACCTCCATTCTGTGACTTCGTACACCTCAATTATGTGACTTCACACACCTCCATTCTGACTTCACACACCTCCATTCTATGATTTCACACACCTCCATTCTATGACTTCACACACCTCCATTCTGTGACTTCAAACACCACCTTTTTGACTTCACACACCTCCATTCTGTGACTTCACACACCTCCATTCTGTGACTTCACACACCTCCGTTTTGACTTCACACACTTCCATTCTGTGACTTCACCCCCCTCCATTCTGTGACTTCACACACCTCTATTGTTTCACTTCACACACCTCCATTCTTTGACTTCACACACCTCCATTCCATGACTTCGCACACCTCCATTCTATGACTTCACACACCTTCATTCTTACTTCAGAAACATCTATTATCTGACTTCACACACCTCCATTCTATGACTTCACAAACCTCCATTCTGTGACTTCACACAAATCCATTCTGAATTCACACACCTCCATTCTGTGAATTCACACACCTCAATTCTGTGACTTCACACACGTCCATTCTGACTTCACACACCTCTGTTCTATGTTTTCACACACCTCCATTCTATGACTTCACACACCTCCATTCTGACCTCACACACCTCCATTCTGACTTCACACACCTCCATTCTGACTTCACACAGCTCCATTCTATGACTTCACACACCTCCATTCTGTGACTTCACACACCTCCATTCTATGACTTCACACACCTCCACTGTGATTTCACACACCTCCATTCTATGAGTTCACACACCTCCATTGTGACTTCACACACCTCAATTCTATGACTTCACACACCTCCATTCTGACTTCACACACCTCCATTCTGTGACTTCAAACACTTCCATTTTATGATTTCACACACCTCCATTCTATGACTTCACACACCTCCATTCTGTGACTTCACCCACCTCCATTCTGAGTTCACACACCTCCATTCTGTGACTTCACACACCTTAATTCTGTGACTTAACACACCTCCATTCTATGACTTCACACACCTCACTTCTGACTTCACACAGCTCCATTCTGTGACTTCACAAAACTCCATTCTATGATTTGACACACCTCCATACTATGACTTTGCACACCTCCATCTATGACTTCACACACCTCCATTCTGAGTTCACACACCTCCATTCTGTGACTTCACAGACCTCCATTCTGACTTCACACATCTCCATTGTATGACTTCACACACCTCCATTCTGTGACTTCACACACTTCCATTATGACGTCACACACCTCCATTCTATGAGTTCACACATCTCCATTCTATGACTTCACACACCTGCATTCTGACTTCACACACCTCCATTCTATGACTTCACAGACCTCGAATCTGTGACTTCACTCACCTCCACTCTATGACTTCACACTCCTCCATTCTATGACTTCCCACACCTCCTTTCTATGACTTCACCCACCCCATTCTATGACTTCACACCAACAATCTGACTTCACACACCTCCATTCTGTGACTTCACACACCTCCCTTCTATGACTTCACACACACACCTCCATTCTTTGACTTCACACACCTTCATTCTTACTTCAGAAACATCCATTCTCTGACTTCACACACCTCCATTCTGTGACTTCACACACCTCTATTCTGAGTTCACACACCTCCTTTCTATGACTTCACACACTTCCATTCTATGACTTCACACACCTCCATTCTGTGGCTTCACACACCTACATTCTGAGTTCACACACCTCCATTCTGTGACTTCACACACCTCCATTCTGACTTCCCACACCTCCATTCTATGACTTCACAGACCTCGAATATGTGACTTCACTCACCTCCACTCTAGGACTTCACACTCCTCCATTCTATGACTTCCCACATCTCTTTCTGTGACTTCACCCACCTCCATTTTTTGACTTCACACACCTCCATTCTGTGACTTCACACAGCTCCATTCTGTGACTTCACACACCTCCATTCTCCGACTTCACACACCTCCATTCTATGACTTCACACATCCATTTTACTTCACACAACTCCAGTATATAACTTCAAACACCTCCATTCTGTGACTTCTCACACCTCAATTCTGTGACTTCACACACCTTCATTCTGACTTCACACACCTCCATTCTATGACTTCACACCCCTCCATTTTGTGACTTCACACACCTAAATTCTATGACTTCACACACCTCCATTTTGACTTCACACACCTCCATTCTATGACTTCACACACCTCCGTTCTGACTTCACACAGCTCCATTCTCAGTTCACACACGTAAATTCTATGACTTCAAACACCTCCATTGTGACTTCACACACCTCCATTCTGACTTCACACACCTCCATTCTATGACTTCACACACCTCCGTTCTGACTTCACACACTTCCATTCTATGACTTCACACACCTCCATTCTGTGGCTTCACACACCTATATTCTGAGTTCACACACCTCAATTCTATGACTTCACACACATCAATTCTGTGACGTGACACACCTCCATTCTGACTTCACACACCTTCATTCTATGATTTCACACACCTCCATTCTATGACTTCACACACCTCCATTCTTTGACTTCACACACCTCCATTCTGACTTCACACCCCTCCATTCTGACTTCACACACCTCCCTTCTGACTTCACACAGCTCCATTCTATGAATTCACACACCTCCATTCTGTGACTTCACACACCTCCATTCTGTGACTTCACACACCTCCGTTTTGCCTTCACACACTTCCAATCTGTGACTTCACAAACCTCCATTCTGTGACTTCACACACCTCTATTGTTTCACTTCACACACCTCAATTCTTTGACTTCACACACCTCCATTCCATGACTTTACAAACCTCCACCCTATGAGTTCACACACCTCCACTCTATGACTTCAAACACCTTCTTTCTTACTTCACAAACATCCATTCTATGACTTCACACACCTCCATTCTGTGACTTCACACACCTCCATTCTGACTTCACATACCTCCATTCTATGATTTCACACACCTCCATTCTATGACTTCACACACCTCCATTCTGTGACTTCACACTCCACCTTTTTGACTTCACACACCTCCATTCTGTGACTTCACACACCTCCATTCTGTGACTTCACACACCTACATTCTGTGACTTCACACACATGGATCCTATGACTTCACACACCTCCATTCTATGAATTAACACACCTCCATTCTGTGAGTTCACAAACCTCCATTCTATGACTTCACACACCTCCATTCTGTGTCTTCACACACCTCCATTCTAAGTTCGCACACCTCCATTCTATGACTTCACAAACCTCCATTCTGAGTTCACAGACCTCCATTCTATGACTTCACACACCTCCATTCTATGACTTCACTCACCTCCATTCTGACTTCACACACCTCCATTCTGACTTCACACACCTCAATTCTGTGACTTCACACACCTTCATTCTATGATTTCACACACTTCCATTCTATGACTTCACACACCTCCATTCTGTGGCTTCATACACACCGACATTCTGAGTTTACACACCTACATTCTGTGACTTCACACTCCTTCATTCTGTGATTTCACACACCTCCAATCTGACTTCACACACCTCCATTTTATGACTTCACACACCTCCATTCGTTGACATCAAAAAACACCATTCTATGACTTCACACAACTCCATTTTGACTTCACACACCTCCATTCTATGAGTTCACACACCTCCATTTTATGACTTCACACACCTCCATTCTATGACTTCACACACCTCCATTCTGTGATTTCACACACCTCCAATCTGAATTCACACACCTCCATTCTGTGACTTCACACACCTCCACTCTATGACTTCAAACACCTTCATTCTTACTTCCCAAACATCCATTCTGTGACTTCACACAACTCCATTCTGTGACTTCACACACCTTCATTCTGACTTCACAGACCTCCATTCTGTGACTTCATACACCTCAATTGTGTGACTTCACACACCTCCATTCTGACTTCACACACCTCCATTCTATGATTTCACACACCTCCATTCTATGACTTCACACACCTCCATTCTATGACTTCACACACCACCTTTTTGACTTCACACACCTCCATTCTGTGAATTCACACACCTCCATTCTGTGACTTCACACATCTCCGTTTCGACTTCACACACTTCCATTCTGTGACTTCACCCCCCCTCCATTCTGTGACTTCACACACCTCTATTGTTTCACTTCACACACCTCCATTCTTTGACTTCACACACCTCCATTCCATGACTTCACACACCTCCATTCTATGACTTCACACACCTTCATTCTTACTTCAGAAACATCTATTCTCTGACTTCACACACCTCCATTCTATGACTTCACAAACCTCCCTTCTGTGACTTCACACAAATCCATTCTGAATTCACACACCTCCATTCTGTGAATTCACACACCTCAATTCTGTGACTTCACACACGTCCATTCTGACTTCACACACCTCTGTTCTATGTTTTCACACACCTCCATTCTATGACTTCACACACCTCCATTCTGACCTCACACACCTCCATTCTGACTTCACACACCTCCATTCTGACTTCACACAGCTCCATTCTATGACTTCACACACCTCCATTCTGTGACTTCACACACCTCCATTCTATGAGTTCACACACCTCCACTGTGATTTCACACACCTCCATTCTATGAGTTCACACACCTCCATTGTGACTTCACACACCTCAATTCTATGACTTCACACACCTCCATTCTGACTTCACACACCTCCATTCTGTGACTTCAAACACTTCCATTTTATGATTTCACACACCTCCATTCTATGACTTCACACACCTCCATTCTGTGACTTCACCCACCTCCATTCTGAGTTCACACACCTCCATTCTGTGACTTCACACACCTCCATTCTATGACTTCACACACCTCCATTCTGTGACTTCATACACCTCCATTCTGTGACTTCACACACCTCCATTCTATGACTTCACACAACTCCATTCTGACTTCACACACCTCCATTCTATGACTTCACACACCTCACTTCTGACTTCACACAGCTCCATTCTGTGACTACACAAAACTCCATTCTATGATTTGACACACCTCCATACTATGACTTCACACACCTCCATCTATGACTTCACACACCTCCATTCTGAGTTCACACACCTCCATTCTGTGACTTCACAGACCTCCATTCTGACTTCACACATCTCCATTGTATGACTTCACACACCTCCATTCTGTGACTTCACACACTTCCATTATGACGTCACACACCTCCATTCTATGAGTTCACACATCTCCATTCTATGACTTCACACACCTGCAATCTGACTTCACACACCTCCATTCTATGACTTCACAGACCTCGAATCTGTGACTTCACTCACCTCCACTCTATGACTTCACACTCCTCCATTCTATGACTTCCCACACCTCCTTTCTATGACTTCACCCAACCCCATTCTATGACTTCACACCAACAATCTGATTTCACACACCTCCATTCTGTGACTTCACACACCTCCCTTCTATGACTTCACACACACACCTCCATTCTTTGACTTCACACACCTTCATTCTTACTTCAGAAACATCCATTCTCTGACTTCACACACCTCCATTCTGTGACTTCACACACCTCCATTCTGAGTTCACACACCTCCTTTCTATGACTTCACACACCTCCATTCTATGACTTCACAGACCTCGAATATGTGACTTCACTCACCTCCACTCTAGGACTTCACACTCCTCCATTCTATGACTTCCCACATCTCTTTCTGTGACTTCACCCACCTCCATTTTTTGACTTCACACACCTCCATTCTGTGACTTCACACAGCTCCATCCTGTGACTTCACACACCTCCATTCTCCGACTTCACACACCTCAATTCTATGACTTCACACATCCATTTTACTTCACACAACTCCAATATATAACTTCAAACACCTCCATTCTGTGACTTCACACACCTCAATTCTGTGAATTCACACACCTTCATTCTGACTTCACACACCTCCATTCTATGTTTTCACACACCTCCATTCTATGACTTCACACACCTCCATTTTGTGACTTCACACACTTAAATTCTATGACTTTACACACCTCCATTTTGACTTCACACACCTCCATTCTATGACTTCACACACCTCCGTTCTGACTTCACACAGCTCCATTCTGAGTTCACACACCTAAATTTTATGACTTCACACACCTCCATTGTGACTTCACACACCTCCATTCTGACTTCACAAACCTCCATTCTATGACTTCACACACCTCCGTTCTGACTTCACACACTTCCATTCTATGACTTCACACACCTCCATTCTGTGGCTTCACACACCTATATTCTGAGTTCACACACCTCAATTCTATGACTTCACACACCTCAATTCTGTGACGTGACACACCTCCATTCTGACTTCACACACCTTCATTCTATGATTTCACACACCTCCATTCTATGACTTCACACACCTCCATTCTTTGACTTCACACACCTCCATTCTGACTTCACACCCCTCCATTCTGACTTCACACACCTCCATTCTGACTTCACACAGCTCCATTCTATGAATTCACACACCTCCATTCTGTGACTTCACACACCACCTTTTTGACTTCACACACCTCCATTCTGAGACTTCACACACCTCCATTCTGTGACTTCACACACCTCCGTTTTGCCTTCACACACTTCCAATCTGTGACTTCACAAACCTCCATTCTGTGACTTCACACACCTCTATTGTTTCACTTCACACACCTGAATTCTTTGAGTTCACACACCGCCATTCCATGACTTTACAAACCTCCAGTCTATGAGTTCACACACCTCCACTCTATGACTTCAAACACCTTCATTCTTACTTCACAAACATCCATTCTATGACTTCACACACCTCCATTCTGTGACTTCACACACCTTCATTCTGACTTCACACACCTCCATTCTGTGACTTCACACACCTCAATTCTGTGACTTCACACACCTCCATTTTGACTTCACACACCTCCATTCTATGACTTCACACACCTCCGATCTGACTTCACACAGCTCCATTCTGAGTTCACACACCTAAATTCTATGACTTCACACACCTCCATTGTGACTTCACACACCTCCATTCTGACTTCACACACCTCCATTCTATGACTTCACACACCTCCGTTCTGACTTCACACACTTCCATTCTATGACTTCACACACCTCCATTCTGTGGCTTCACACACCTATATTCTGAGTTCACACACCTCAATTCTATGACTTCACACACCTAAATTCTGTGACGTGACACACCTCCATTCTGACTTCACACACCTTCATTCTATGATTTCACACACCTCCATTCTATGACTTCATACACCTCCATTCTTTGACTTCACACACCTCCATTCTGACTTCACACCCCTCCATTCTGACTTCACACACCTCCATTCTGACTTCACACAGCTCCATTCTATGAATTCACACACCTCCATTCTGTGACTTCACACCACCTTTTTGACTTCACACACCTCCATTCTGTGACTTCACACACCTCCATTCTGTGACTTCACACACCTCCGTTTTGCCTTCACACACTTCCAATCCGTGACTTCACAAACCTCCATTCTGTGACTTCACACACCTCTATTGTTTCACTTCACTCACCTCAATTCTTTGACTTCACACACCGCCATTCCATGACTTTACAAACCTCCACTCTATGAGTTCACACACCTCCACTCTATGACTTCAAACACCTTCATTCTTACTTCACAAACATCCATTCTATGACTTCACACACCTCCATTCTGTGACTTCACACACCTTCATTATGACTTCACACACCTCCATTCTGTGACTTCACACACCTCAATTCTGTGACTTCACACACCTCCATTCTGACTTCACATACCTCCATTCTATGATTTCACACACCTCCACTCTGTGACTTCACACACCACCTTTTTGACTTCACACACCTCCATTCTGTGACTTCACACACCTCCATTCTGTGACTTCACACACCTACATTCGGTGACTTCACACACATGGATCCTATGACTTCACACACCTCCATTCTATGAATTAACACACCTCCATTCTGTGTGTTCACAAACCTCCATTCTATGACTTCACACACCTCCATTCTGTGTCTTCAAACACCTCCATTCTAAGTTCGCACACCTCCATTCTATGACTTCACAAACCTCCATTCTGAGTTCACAGACCTACATTCTATGACTTCACACACCTCCATTCTATGACTTCACTCACCTCCATTCTGACTTCACACACCTACATTCTGACTTCACACACCTCAATTCTGTGACTTCACACACCTCCATTCTATGATTTCACACACTTCCATTCTATGACTTCACACACCTCCATTCTGTGGCTTCATACACACCGACATTTTGAGTTTACACACCTACATTCTGTGACTTCACACACCTTCATTCTGTGATTTCACACACCTCCAATCTGACTTCTCACACCTCCATTTTATGACTTCACACTCCTCCATTCGTTGACATCAAAAAACACCATTCTATGACTTCACACAACTCCATTTTGACTTCACACACCTCCATTCTATGAGTTCACACACCTCCATTTTATGACTTCACACACCTCCATTCTGTGACTTCACACAACTCCACTCTATGACTTCAAACACCTTCATTCTTACTTCACAAACATCCATTCTGTGACTTCACACACCTCCATTCTGTGACTTCACACACCTTCATTCTGACGTCACAGACCTCCATTCTGTGACTTCATACACCTCAATTCTCTGACTTCACACACCTCCATTCTGACTTCACACACCTCCATTCTATGATTTCACACACCTCCATTCTATGACTTCACACACCTCCATTCTGTGACTTCACACACCACCTTTTTGACTTCACACACCTGCATTCTGTGACTTCACACACCTCCATTCTGTGACTTCACACACCTCCGTTTTGACTTCACACACTTCCATTCTGTGACTTCACCCCCCTCCATTCTGTGACTTCACACACCTCTAGTGTTTCACTTCACACACCTCCATTCTTTGACTTCACACACCTCCATTCCATGACTTCACACACCTCCATTCTATGACTTCACACACCTTCATTCTTACTTCATAAACATCTATTCTCTAACTTCACACACCTCCATTCTATGACTTCACAAACCTCCATTCTGTGATTTCACACAAATCCATTTTGAATTCACACACCTCCATTCTGTGACTTCACACACCTCGATCCTATGACTTCACAAAACTCCATTCTATGAATTCACACACCTCCATTCTGTGATTTCTCACACCTCCATTCTATGACTTCACACACCTCCATTCTGTGACTTCACATACCTCCATTTTTCCTTCACACACCTCCATTCTAAGACTTCACACACCTCCATTCTGTGGCTTCACACACCTCCATTCTGAGTTCACACACCTCCATTCTGGGACTTCACACACCTCCATTCTGTGATTTCACACACCTCCGTCCTATGACTTTACAAACCTCCATTCTATGAATTCACACACCTCCATTCTGTGATTTCACACACCTCCATTCTATGACTTCACACACCTCCATTCTGTGACTTCACACACCTCCATTCTGAGTTCACACACCTCCATTCTATGACTTCACAAACCCCCATTCTGAGTTCACAGACCTCCATTCTATGACTTCACACACTTCCATTCTATGACTTCACACACCTCCATTCTGACTTCACACACCTCCATTCTGATTTCACACACCTCAATTCTTTGACTTCACACACCTCCCTTCTATGATTTTACTCACTTCCATTCTATGACTTGACGCACCTCCATTCTATGACTTCACACACCTCATTTCTGAGTTGACACACCTCCATTCTGTGATTTCACACACCTCCAATCTGACTAAACACACCTCCATTCTATGACTTCACACACCTCCATTCGTTGACATAAAAAACAACCATTCCATGACTTCACACAACTCCATTGTGACTTCACACACCTCCATTCTATGAATTCACACACCTCCATTCTATGACTTCACAGACCTCCATACAGACTTCACACACCTCCATTCTGACTTCACACACCTCAATTCTGTGACTTCACACACCTCCATTCTATGAGTTCACACACCTCCATTTTATGACTTCACACACCTCCATTCTATGATTTCACACACCTCAATTCTATGACTTCACACACCTCCATTCTATGACTTCACACACCTCCATTCTGTGACTTCACACACCTCCACTCTATGACTTCAAACACCTTCATTCATACTTCACAAACATCCATTCTGTGACTTCACACACCTCCACTCTGTGACTTCACACCCCTTCATTCTGACTTCACACACCTCCATTCTGTGACTTCACACACCTAAATTCTGTGACTTCACACACCTCCATTCTGACTTCACATACCTCCATTCTATGATTTCACATCTCCATTCTATGACTTCACACACCTCCATTCTGTGACTTCACACACCAACTTTTTGACTTCACACAACTCCATTCTGTGACTTCACACACCTCCATTCGGTGACTTCACACACCTCCATTCTGTGACTTCACACACCTCCATTCTATGACTTCACACACCTCCACTGTGATTTCACACACCTCCATTCTGTGTTCACAGACCTCCATTCTATAACTTCAAACATCTCCATTCTATGACTTCACTCACCTCCATTCTGACTTCACACACCTCCATTCTGACTTCACACACCTCAATTCTGTGACTTCCCACACCACCATTCTATGATTTCACACACTTCCATTCTATGACTTCACATACCTCCATTCTATGACTTCACACACCTCATTTCTGAGTTGACACACCTCCATTCTGTGATTTCACACACCTCCAATCTGACTTCACACACCTCCATTCTATGATTTCACACACCTCCATTCGTTGACATCAAAAAACACCATTCTATGACTTCACACAACTCCATATTGACTTCACACACCTCCATTCTATGAGATCACACACCTCCATTTTATGACTTCACACACCTCCATTCTATGACTTCACACACCTCAATTCTATGACTTCACACACCTCCATTCTATGACTTCACACACCTCCATTCTGTGACTTCACACACCTCCACTCTATGACTTCAAATACCTTCATTCTTACTTCACAAACATCCATTCTGTGACTTCACACACCTCCCTTCTGTGACTTCACACGTGCATTCTGACTTCACACACCTCTATTCTGTGAATTCACACACCTCAATTCTGTGACTTCACAAACCTCCATTCTGACTTCACACTCCTCCATCCTGACTTCACACAGCTCCATTCTATGACTTCACACACCTCCATTCTGTGACTTCACACACCTCCATTCTATGACTTCACACACCTCCACTGTGATTTCACACACCCAATTCTATGAGATCACACACCTCCATTGTGACTTCACACACCTCAATTCTATGACTTCACACACCTCCATTCTGACTTCACACACCTCCATTCTGTGACTTCAAACACTTCCATTTTATGATTTCACACACCTCCATTCTATGACTTCACACACCTCCATTCTGTGACTTCACCCACCTACATTCTGAGTTCACACACCTCCATTCTGTGACTTCACACACTTTCATTCTGTGACTTCACACACCTCCATTCTATGACTTCACACACCTCCATTCTGTGACTTCATACACCTCCATTCTGTGACTTCACACACCTCCATTCTATGACTTCACACAACTCCATTGTGACTTCACACACTTCAATTCTATGATTTCACAAACCTCCATTCTGACTTCACACACCTCCATTCTATGACTTCACACACCTCCCTTCTGACTTCACACAGCTCCATTCTGTGACTTCACAAAACTCTATTCTATGATTTGACACACCTCCATACTATGACTTCACACACCTCCATCTATGACTTCACACACCTCCATTCTGAGTTCACACACCTCCATTCTGTGACTTCACAGACCTCCTTTCTGACTTCTCACATCTCCATTGTATGACTTCACACACCTCCATTCTGTGACTTCACACACTTCCTTTATGACGTCACCTACCTCCATTCTATTAGTTCACACATCTCCATTCTATGACTTCACACACCCCCATTCTGACTTCACACACCTCAATTCTGTGACTTCACACACCTCCATTCAATGATTTCACACACTTCCATTCTATGACTTCACACACCACCATTCTGTGGCTTCACACACCTACATTCTGAGTTCACACACCTCCATTCTGTGACTTCACACACCTCCATTCTGTGATTTCACACACCTCCAATCTGACTTCACACACCTCCATTCTATGACTTCACACACCTCCATTCGTTGACATCAAAAAACACCATTCTATGGCTTCACACAACTACATTTTGACTTCACACACCTCCATTCTATGAGTTCACACACCTCCATTTTATGACTTCACACACCTCCATTCTATGACTTCACACACCTCCATTGTGTGACTTCACACACCTCCATTCTGTGACTTCAAACACTTCCATTTTATGATTTCACACACCTCCATTCTATGAATTCACACACCTCCATTCTGTGACTTCACACACCTCCATTCTATGACTTCACACACCTCCATTCTGTGACTTCACCCACCTCCATTCTGAGTTCACACACCTCCATTCTGTGACTTCACACACCTCAATTCTGTGACTTCACACACCTCCATTCTGACTTCACATACCTCCATTCTATGATTTCACACCTCCATTCTATGACTTCACACACCTCCATTCTGTGACTTCACACACCATCTTTTTGACTTGACACAGCTCCATTCTGTGACTTCACACACCTCCATTCTGTGACTTCACACACCTCCATTCTGACTTCACACAGCTCCATTCTATGACTTCACACACCTTCATTCTGTGACTTCACACACGTCCATTCTATGACGTCACACACCTCCACTGTGATTTCACACACCTCCATTCTATGAGTTCACACACCTCCATTGTGTCTTCACACACCTCAATTCTATGACTTCACACACCTCCATTCTGACCTCACACACCTCAATTCTGTGACTTCAAACACTTCCATTTTATGATTTCACACACCTCCATTCTATGAATTCACACACCTCCATTCTGTGACTTCACACACCTCCATTCTATGACTTCACACACCTCCATTCTGTGACTTCACCCACCTCCATTCTGAGTTCACACACCTCCATTCTGTGACTTCACACACCTTCATTCTGTGACTTCACACACCTCCATTCTATGACTTCACACACCTCCATTCTTTGACTTCATACACCTCCATTCTGTGACTTCACACACCTCCATTCTATGACTTCACACAACTCCATTGTGACTTCACACACCTCAATTCTTTGATTTCACACACCTCCATTCTGACTTCACACACCTCCATTCTATGTCTTCACACACCTCCCTTCTGACTTCACACAGCTCCATTCTCTGACTTCACAAAACTCCATTCTATGATTTCACATACCTCCATGGTATGACATCACACAACAACATTCTGTGAATTCACACACCTCCATTCTGAGTTCACACACCTCCATTCTGTGACTTCACAGACCTCCATTCTGACTTCACACACCTCCATTGTATGACTTCACACACCTCCATTCTGTGACTTCACACACTTCCATTATGACGTCACACAACTCCATTCTATGAGTTCACACATCTCCATTCTATGACTTCACACACCTGCATTCTGACTTCACACACTCCATTCTATGACTTCACAGACCTCGAATCTGTGACTTCACTCACCTCCACTCTATGACTTCACACACCTCCATTCTATGACTTCCCACACCTCCTTTCTATGACTTAACCCAACCCCATTCTATGACTTCACACCTCCATTCTGACTTCACACACCTCCATTCTGAGACTTCACACACCTCCCTTCTATGACTTCACACACCTCCATTCTGTGACTTCACAGACCTCCTTTCTGACTTCTCACATCTCCATTGTATGACTTCACACAACTCCATTCTGTGACTTCACACACTTCCTTTATGACGTCACCTACCTCCATTCTATTAGTTCACACATGTCCATTCTATGACTTCACACACCTGCATTCTGCCTTCACTCACCTCCATTCTGACTTCACACACCCCCATTCTGACTTCACACACCTCAATTCTGTGACTTCACACACCTCCATTCAATGATTTCACACACTTCCATTCTATGACTTCACACACCTCCATTCTGTGGCTTCACACACCTACATTCTGAGTTCACACACCTCCATTCTGTGACTTCACACACCTCCATTCTGTGATTTCACACACCTCCAATCTGACTTCACACACCTCCATTCTATGACTTCACACACCTCCATTCGTTGACATCAAAAAACACCATTCTATGGCTTCACACAACTCCATTTTGACTTCACACACCTCCATTCTATGAGTCCACACACCTCCATTTTATGACTTCACACACCTCCATTCTATGACTTCACACACCTCCATTCTGTGACTTCACACACCTCCATTCTGTGACTTCACACACCTTCATTCTGACTTCACACACCTCCATTCTGTGACTTCACACACCTCAATTCTGTGACTTCACACACCTCCATTCTGACTTCACATACCTCCATTCTATGATTTCACACCTCCATTCTATGACTTCACACACCTCCACTCTGTGACTTCACACACCATCTTTTGACCTCACACCCCTCCATTCTGTGACTTAACACACCTCCATTCTGTGACTTCACACACCTCCATTCTGTGACTTCACACACCTCCATTCTGACTTCACACAGCTCCATTCTATGACTTCACAAACCTTCATTCTGTGACTTCACACACGTCCATTCTATGACGTCACACACCTCCACTGTGATTTCACACACCTCCATTCTATGAGTTCACACACCTCCATTGTGACTTCACACACCTCAATTCTATGACTTCACACACCTCCATTCTGACTTCACACACCTCCATTCTGTGACTTCAAACACTTCCATTTTATGATTTCACACACCTCCATTCTATGAATTCACACACCTCCATTCTGTGACTTCACCCACCTCCATTCTGAGTTCACACACCTCCATTCTGTGACTTCACACACCTTCATTCTGTGACTTCACACACCTCCATTCTATGACTTCACACACCTCCATTCTGTGACTTCATACACCTCCATTCTGTGACTTCACACACCTCCATTCTATGACTTCACACAACTCCATTGTGACTTCACACACCTCAATTCTTTGATTTCACACACCTCCATTCTGACTTCACACACCTCCATTCTATGTCTTCACACACCTCCCTTCTGACTTCACACAGCTCCATTCTTTGACTTCACAAAACTCCATTCTATGATTTCACATACCTCCATGGTATGACATCACACAACAACATTCTGTGAATTCACACACCTCCATTCTGAGTTCACACACCTCCATTCTGTGACTTCACAGACCTCCATTCTGACTTCACACACCTCAATTGTATGACTTCACACACCTCCATTCTGTGACTTCACACACTTCCATTATGACGTCACACAACTCCATTCTATGAGTTCACACATCTCCATTCTATGACTTCACACACATGCATTCTGACTTCACACACTCCATTCTATGACTTCACAGACCTCGAATCTGTGACTTCACTCACCTCCACTCTATGACTTCACACACCTCCATTCTATGACTTCCCACACCGCCTTTCTATGACTTCACCCAACCCCATTCTATGACTTCACACCTCCATTCTGACTTCACACACCTCCATTCTGTGACTTCACACACCTCCCTTCTATGACTTCACACACCTCCATTCTTTGACTTCACACACCTTCATTCTTACTTCAGAAACATACATTCTCTGACTTCACACACCTCCACTCTATGACTTCACAAACCTCCATTTTGTGACTTCACACACCTCCATTCTGAGTTCACACACCTCCTTTCTATGACTTCACACACTTCCATTCTATGACCTCACACACCTCCATTCTGTGATTCACACACCTCGATCCTATGACTTCACACCTCCATTCTATGAATTCACACACCTCCATTCTGTGTTCACAGACCTCCATTCTATGACTTCACACATCTCCATTCTATGACTTCACTCACCTCCATTCTGACTTCACACACCTCCATTCTGACTTCACACACCTCAATTCTGTGACTTCCCACACCTCCATTCTATGATTTCACACACTTCCATTCTATGACTTCACATACCTCCATTCTATGACTTCACACACCTCATTTCTGAGTTGACACACCTCCATTCTGTGATTTCACACACCTCCAATCTGACTTCACACACCTCCATTCTATGATTTCACATACCTCCATTCGTTGACATCAAAAAACACCATTTTATGACTTCACACAACTCCATATTGACTTCACACACCTCCATTCTATGAGTTCACACACCTCCATTTTATGACTTCACACACCTCCATTCTATGACTTCACACACCTCAATTCTATGACTTCACACACCTCCATTCTATGACTTCACACACCTCCATTCTGTGACTTCACACACCTCCACTCTATGACTTCAAATACCTTAATTCTTACTTCACAAACATCCATTCTGTGACTTCACACACCTCCCTTCTGTGACTTCACACGTGCATTCAGACTTCACACACCTCTATTCTGTGAATTCACACACCTCAATTCTGTGACTTCACACACCTCCATTCTGACTTCACACACCTCTGTTCTATGTTTTCACACACCTCCATTGTATGACTTCACACACCTCCATTCTGTGACTTCACAAACCTCCATTCTGACTTCACACTCCTCCATTCTTACTTCACACAGCTCCATTCTATGACTTCACACACCTCCATTCTGTGACTTCACACACCTCCATTCTATGACTTCACACACCTCCACTGTGATTTCACACACCCCAATTCTATGAGTTCACACACCTCCAATGTGAATTCACACACTTCAATTCTATGACTTCACACACCTCCATTTTGACTTCACACACCTCCATTCTGTGACTTCAAACACTTCCATTTTATGATTTCACACACCTCCATTCTATGACTTCACACACCTCCATTCTGTGACTTCACCCACCTCCATTCTGAGTTCACACACCTCCATTCTATGACTTCACACACCTCCATTCTGTGACTTCATACACCTCCATTCTGTGACTTCACACACCTCCATTCTATGACTTCACACAACTCCATTGTGACTTCACACACTTCAATTCTATGATTTCACACACCTCCATTCTGACTTCACACACCTCCATTCTATGACTTCACACACCTCCCTTCTGACTTCACACATCTCCATACTGTGACTTCACAAAACTCCATTCTATGATTTGACACACCTCCATACTATGACTTCACACACCTCCATCTATGACTTCACACACCTCCATTCTGAGTTCACACACCTCCATTCTGTGACTTCACAGACCTCCATTCTGACTTCACTCACCTCCATTCTGACTTCACACACCTCAATTCTGTGACTTCACACACCTCCATTCAATGATTTCACACACTTCCATTCTATGACTTCACACACCTCCATTCTGTGGCTTCACACACCTACATTCTGAGTTCACACACCTCCATTCTGTGACTTCAGACACCTCCATTCTGTGATTTCACACACCTCCAATCTGACTTCACACACCTCCATTCTATGACTTCACACACCTCCATTCGTTGACATCAAAAAACACCATTCTATGGCTTCACACAACTCCATTTTGACTTCACACACCTCCATTCTATGAGTTCACACACCTCCATTTTATGACTTCACACACCTCCATTCTATGACTTCACACACCTCCATTCTGTGACTTCACACACCTCCACTCTATGACTTCAAACACCTTCATTCTTACTTCACAAACATCCATTCTGTGACTTCACACACCTCCATTCTGTGACTTCACACCCCTTCATTCTGACTTCACGCACCTCCATTCTGTGACTTCACACACCTCCATTCTGACTTCACATACCTCCATTCTGTGATTTCACACCTCCATTCTATGACTTCACACACCTCCATTCTGTGACTTCACACACCACCTTTTTGACTTCACACACCTCCATTCTGTGACTTCACACACCTCCATTCTGTGACTTCACACACCTCCATTCTTACTTCACACAGCTCCATTCTATGACTTCACACACCTCCATTCTGTGACTTCACACACGTCCATTCTATGACTTCACACACCTCCACTGTGATTTCACATACCTCCATTCTATGAGTTCACACACCTCCATTGTGACTTCACACACCTCAATTCTATGACTTCACACACCTCCATTCTGACTTCACACACCTCCATTCTGTGACTTCAAACACTTCCATTTTATGATTTCACACAACTCCATTCTATGAATTCACACAAATCCATTCTGTGACTTCACACACCTCCATTCTATGACTTCACACACCTCCATTCTGTGACTTCACCCACCTCCATTCTGAGTTCACACACCTCCATTCTGTGACTTCACACAGCTTCATTCTGTGACTTCACACACCTCCATTCTATGACTTCACACACCTCCATTCTGTGACTTCATACACCTCCATTCTGTGACTTCACACACCTCCATTCTATGACTTCACACAACTCCATTGTGACTTCATACACCTCAATTCTTTGATTTCACACACCTACATTCTGACTTCACACACCTCCATTCTATGACTTCACACATTTCCCTTCAGACTTCACATAGCTCCATTCTGTGACTTCACAAAACTCCATTCTATGATTTCACATACCTCCATGGTATGACATCACACAACAACATTCTGTGAATTCACACACCTCCATTCTGAGTTCACACACCTCCATTCTGTGACTTCACAGACCTCCATTCTGACTTCACACACCTTCATTGTATGACTTCACACACCTCCATTCTGTGACTTCACACACTTCCATTATGACGTCACACACCTCCATTCAATGAGTTCACACATCTCCATTCTATGACTTCACACACCTGCATTCTGACTTCACACACTCCATTCTATGACTTCACAGACCTCGAATCTGTGACTTCACTCACCTCCACTCTATGACTTCACACACCTCCATTCTATGAATTCCCACACCTCCTTTCTATGACTTCACCCAACCCCATTCTATGACTTCACACATCCATTCTGACTACACACACCTCCATTCTGTGACTTCACACACCTCCCTTCTTTGACTTCACACACCTCCATTCTTTGACTTCACACACCTTCATTCTTACTTCAGAAACATCCATTCTCTGACTTCACACACCTCCATTCTATGACTTCACAAACCTACATTCTGTGACTTCACACACCTCCATTCTGAGTTCACACACCTCCTTTCTATGACTTCACACACCTCCATTCTGTGGCTTCACCCACTTACATTCTGAGTTCACACACCTCCATTCTGTGACTTCACACACCTCCATTCTGTGACTTCACACACCTCCATTCTGTGACTTCACACACCTCGATCCTATGACTTCACACCTCCATTCTATGAATTCACACACCTCCATTCTGTGATTTCACAAACCTCCATTCTATGACTTCACACACCTCCATTCTGTGACTTCACACACCTCCATTCTGAGTTCACACACCTCCATTCTATGACTTCACAAACCTCCATTCTGTGTTCACAGGCCTCCATTCTATGACTTCACACATCTCCATTCTATGACTTCACTCACCTCCATTCTGACTTCACACACCTCCATTCTGACTTCACACACCTCAATTCTTTGACTTACCACACCTCCATTCTATGATTTCACAAACTTCCATTCTATGACTTCACATACCTCCATTCTATGACTTCACACACCTCATTTCTGCGTTGACACTCCTCCATTCTGTTATTTCACACACCTCAAATCTGACTTCACACACCTCCATTCGTTGACATCAAAAACCACCATTCTATGACTTCACACAACTCCATTTTGACTTCACACACCTCTATTCTATGAGTTCACACACCTCCATTTTATGACTTCACACACCTCCATTCTATGACTTCACACAACTCAATTCTATGACTTCACACACCTCCATTCTATGACTTCACACACCTCCATTCTGTGACTTCACACACCTCCACTCTATGACTTCAAATACCTTAATTCTTACTTCACAAACATCCATTCTGTGACTTCACACAACGCCCTTCTGTGACTTCACACCTGCATTCTGACTTCACACACCTCTATTCTGTGAATTCACACACCTCAATTCTGTGACTTCACACACCTCCATTCTGACTTCACACACCTCCATTCTGACTTCACACAGCTCCATTCTATGACTTCACACACCTCCATTCTGTGACTTCACACACATCCATTCTATGACTTCACACACCTCCACTGTGATTTCACACACCCCCATTCTCTGAGTTCACACACCTCCATTGTGACTTCACACACCTCAATTCTATGACTTCACACACCTCCATTCTGACTTCACACACCTTCATTCTATGACTTCACACACCTCCATTCTGTGACTTCACCCACCTCCATTCTGAGTTCACACACCTCCATTCTGTGACTTCACACACCTTCATTCTGTGACTTCACACACCTCCATTCTATGACTTCACACACCTCCATTCTGGGACTTCATACACCTCCATTCTGTGACTTCACACACCTCCATTCTATGACTTCACACACCTCCATTCTGAGTTCACACACCTCCATTCTGTGACTTCAGAGACCTCCATTCTGACTTCACACATCTCCATTTTTTAATTTCACACACCTCCATTCTGTGACTTCACACACTTCCATTATGACGTCACACACCTCCATTCTATGAGTTCACACATCTCTATTCTATGACTTCACACACCTGCATTCTGACTTCACACACCTCCATTCTATGACTTCACAGACCTCGAATCTGTGACTTCACTCACCTCCACTCTATGACTTCACACTCCTCCATTCTATGACTTCACACACCTCAATTCTATGACTTCACACACCTCCATTCTATGACTTCACACACCTCCATTCTGTGACTTCACACACCTCCACTCTATGACTTCAAACACCTTCATTCTTACTTCACAAACATCAATTCTGTGACTTCACACACCTCCATTCTGTGACTTCACACATCTTCACTCTGACTTCACACACCTCCATTCTGTGACTTCATACACCTCAATTCTGTGACTTCACACACCTCCATTCTGACTTCACACACCTCCATTCTATGATTTCACACAACTCCATTCTATGACTTCTCACACCTTCATTCTGTGACTTCACACACCACCTTTTGGACTTCACACACCTCCATTCTGTGACTTCACACACCTCCATTCTGTGACTTCACACACCTCTATTGTTTCAATTCACAAACCTCCATTCTTTGACTTCACACACCTCCATTCCATGACTTCAAACACCTCCATTCTATGAGTTCACACACCTCCATTCTATGAGTTCACACACCTCCAATTTGACTTCACACACCTGCATTCTATGACTTCACACACCTTCATTCTTACTTCAGAAACATCCCTTTTCTGACTTCACACACCTCCGTTCTATGACTTCACAAACCTCCATTCTGTAACTTCACACACCTCCATTCTGAATTCACACACTCCATTCTGTGACTTCACACACCTCCATTCTTCCTTCACACACCTCCATTCTATGACTTCACACACTTCCATTCTTTGACTTCACACACCTCCATTCTGTGGCTTCACACACCTCCATTCTGAGTTCACACACCTCCATTCTGTGACTTCACACACCTTCATTCTGTGACTTCACACACCTCCATTCTATGACTTCACACACCTCCATTCTGGGACTTCATACACCTCCATTCTGTGACTTCACACACCTCCATTCTATGACTTCACACACCTCCATTCTGAGTTCACACACCTCCATTCTGTGACTTCAGAGACCTCCATTCTGACTTCACACATCTCCATTTTTTAATTTCACACACCTCCATTCTGTGACTTCACACACTTCCATTATGACGTCACACACCTCCATTCTTTGACTTCACACACCTCCATTCTATGACTTCAAACACCTTCATTCTTACTTCACAAACATCCATTCTGTGACTTCACACACCTCCTTTCTGTGACTTCACACACCTTCATTCTGACTTCACACACCTCCATTCTCTGACTTCACACACCTCCATTCTATGACTTCACACACCTCCATTCTGTGACTTCACACACCTCCATTCATTGACATCAAAAAACACCATTATATGACTTCACACAACTCCATTTTAACTTCACACACCTCCATTCTATGAGTTCACACATATCCATTTTCTGACTTCACACACCTCCATTCTATGACTTCACACACCTCAATTCTATGACTTCACACACGGCCATTCTATGACTTCACACACCTCCATTCTGTGACTTCACACACCTCCACTCTATGACTTCAAACACCTTCATTCTTACTTCACAAACATCCATTCTGTGACTTCACACACCTCCATTCTGTGATTTCACACACCTTCATTCTGACTTCACACACCTCCATTCTGTGACTTCAAAAACCTCAATTCTGTGACTTCACACAGCTCCATTCTGACTTCACACACCTAAATTCTATAACTTCACACACCTCCATTCTATGACTTCACACACCTCCATTTTGTGACTTCACACACCTAAATTCTATGACTTCACACACCTCCATTATGACTTCACACACCTCCATTCTATGACTTCACATACCTCCATTCTATGAGTTCACACACCTCCATTCTGTGACTTCACACACCTCCATTCTGTGACTTCACACACCTCCATTCTGTGACTACACACACCTCGATCCTATGACTTCACACAACTCCATTCTATGAATTCACACACCTCCATTTGTGATTTCACACACCTCCATTCTATGACTTCACACACCTCCATTCTGTGACTTCACACACCTCCATTCTGAGTTCACACACCTCCATTCTATGACTTCACAAACCCCCATTCTGAGTTCACAGACCTCCATTCTATGACTTCACACACTTCCATTCTATGACTTCACACACCTCCATTCTGTGACTTCACACACCTCCGTTTTGACTTCACACACTTCCATTCTGTGACTTCACACAACTCCATTCTTTGACTTCACACACCTCCATTCCATGACTTCAAACACCTCCTTTCTATGAGTTCACACACCTCCATTATATGAGTTCACACACCTCCAATTTGACTTCACACACCTCCATTCTATGACTTCACAAACCTCCATTCTGTAACTTCACACACCTCCATTCTGAATTCACACACCTCCATTCTATGACTTCACACACCTCCATTCTTTCTTCACAAACCTCCATTCTGTGACTTCACACACCTCGATCCTATGACTTCACACACCTCTATTCTATGAATTCACACACCTCCATTCTGTGATTTCACACACCTCCATTCTATGACTTCTCACACCTCCATTCTGTGACTTCACACACCTCCATTTTGAATTCACACACCTCCCTTCTATGACTTCACAAACCCCCATTCTGAGTTCACAGACCTCCATTCTATGATTTCACACATTTCCATTCTATGACTTCACACACCTCCATTCTGACTTCACACACCTCCATTCTGACTTCACACACCTCAATTCTTTGACTTCACACACCTCCATTCTATGATTTCACACACTTCCATTCTATGACTTCACACACCTCCATTCTATGACTTCACACACCTCATTTCTGAGTTGACACACCTCCATTCTATGATTTCACACACCTCCAATCGGACTTCACACACCTGCATTCTATGACTTCACACACCTCCATTCGTTGACATCAAAAACAGCCATTCTATGACTTCACACAACTCCATTGTGACTTCACACACCTCCATTCTATGAATTCACACACTTCCATTTTATGACTTCACACACCTCCATTCTATGACTTCACACACCTCCATTCTGTGACTTCACACACCTCCATTCTATGACTTCACAAACCTCCATTCTGAGTTCACAGACCTCCATTCTATGACTTCACACACCTCCATTCTATGACTTCACACACCTCCATTCTATGACTTCACAAACCTCCATTCTGTCTTCACACACCTCAATTCTGTGACTTCACACACCTCCTTTCAATGATTTCACACACTTCTATTCTATGACTTCACACACCTCCATTTTGTGGCTTTACACACCTACATTCTGAGTTCACACACCTCCATTCTGTGACTTCACACACCTCATTTCTGTGATTTCACACACCTCCAATCTGACTTCACACACCTCCATTCTATGACTTCACACACCTCCATTCGTTGGCATCAAAAAACACCATTCTATGGGTTCACACAACTCCATTTTGACTTCACACACCTCCATTCTATGAGTTCACACACCTCCATTTTATGACTTCACACACATCCATTCTATGACTTCACACACCTCAATTCTATGACTTCACACACCTCCATTCTGTGACTTCACACACCTCCATTCTTTGACTTCACACACCTCCACTCTGTGACTTCAAACACCTTAATTCTTACTTCACAAACATCAATTCTGTGACTTCACACAACTCCATTCTGTGACTTCACACACCTTCATTCTGACTTCACACACCTCCATTCTGTGACTTCACACACCTCAATTCTGTGACTTCACACACCTCTATTCTGACTTCACATACCTCCATTCTATGATTTCACACACCTCCATTCTACGACTTCACACAACTCCATTCTGCGACTTCACACACCACCTTTTTGACTTCACACACCTCCATTCTGTGACTTCACACACTTCCACTCTGTGACTTCACACACCTCCGTTTTGACTTCACACACTTCCATTTTGTGACTTCCCACACCACCACTCTGTGACTTCACACACCTCCATTTTGTGACTTCACACACCGAAATTCTATGACTTCACACACCTCCATTGTGACTTCACACACCTCCATTCTATGAGTTCACACACCTCCGTTCTGACTTCACACAGCTCCATTCTGTGACTTCACAAAACTCCATTCTGGGATTTCACACACCTCCATACTATGACTTCACACACCTCCATCTATGACTTCACACACCTCCATTCTGAGTTCACACACCTCCATTCTGTGACTTCACACACCTCCATTCCAGGACTTCACAAACCTCCATTCTATTAGTTCACACACCTCCATTCTATGAGTTCACACACATCTAATTTGACTTCACACACCTCCATTCTATGACTTCACACACCTTCATTCTTACTTCAGAAACATCCATTCTCTGATTTCACACACCTCCATTCTATGACTTCACAAACCTCCATTCTGTGACTTCACACACCTCCATTCTGAGTTCACACACCTCCATTCTGTGACTTCACACACCTCCATTCGTTGACATCAAAAGCCACCATTTTATGACTTCACACAACTCCATTTTAACTTCACACACCTCCATTCTATGAGTTCACACACCTCCATTTTATGACTTCACACACCTCCATTCTATGACTTCACACACCTCAATTCTATGAATTCACACACGTCCATTCTATGACTTCACACACCTCCATTCTGTGACTTCACACACCTCCACTCTATGACTTAAAACACCTTCATTCTTACTTCACAAACATCCATTCTGTGACTTCTCACACCTCCATTCTGTGATTTCACACACCTTCATTCTGACTTCACACACCTCCATTCTGTGACTTCACACACCTCATTTCTGTGACTTCACACACCTCCATTTTGTGACTTCACACACCGAAATTCTATGACTTCACACACCTCCATTGTGACTTCACACACCTCCATTCTATGAGTTCACACACCTCCGTTCTGACTTCACACAGCTCCATTCTGTGACTTCACAAAACTCCATTCTGGGATTTCACACACCTCCATACTATGACTTCACACACCTCCATCTATGACTTCACACACCTCCATTCTGAGTTCACACACCTCCATTCTGTGACTTCACACACCTCCATTCTGACTTCACACACCTTCATTTTATGACTTCACACACCTCCATGCTGTGACTTCTCACACCTCCATTGTACGACTTCACAGTCTTCCATTGTGACCTCACACAACTCCATTCTCTGAGTTCACACATCTCCATTCAATGATTTCACACACCTCCATTCTGACTTCACACTCCTCCATTCTATGACATCACAGACCTCGAATCTGTGACTTCACTCACCTCCACTCGATGACTTCATACTCCTCCATTCTATGACTTCCCACACCTCCTTTCTATGACTTCACCCACCTCAGTCTATGACTTCACACACCTCCATTCTGACTTCACACACCTCCATTCTGACTTCACACATCTCCATTCTGTGACTTCACACACCTCCATTCTATGACTTCACACACCTCAATTCTATGACTTCACACACCTCCATTCTATGACTTCACACACCTCCATTCTTTGACTTCACACACCTCCATTCTATGACTTCAAACACCTTCATTCTTACTTCACAAACATCCATTCTGTGACTTCACACACCTCCTTTCTGTGACTTCACACACCTTCATTCTGACTTCACACACCTCCATTCTCTGACTTCACACACCTCCATTCTATGACTTCACACACCTCCATTCTGTGACTTCACACACCTCCATTCATTGACATCAAAAAACACCATTATATGACTTCACACAACTCCATTTTAACTTCACACACCTCCATTCTATGAGTTCACACATATCCATTTTCTGACTTCACACACCTCCATTCTATGACTTCACACACCTCAATTCTATGACTTCACACACGGCCATTCTATGACTTCACACACCTCCATTCTGTGACTTCACACACCTCCACTCTATGACTTCAAACACCTTCATTCTTACTTCACAAACATCCATTCTGTGACTTCACACACCTCCATTCTGTGATTTCACACACCTTCATTCTGACTTCACACACCTCCATTCTGTGACTTCAAAAACCTCAATTCTGTGACTTCACACAGCTCCATTCTGACTTCACACACCTAAATTCTATGACTTCACACACCTCCATTCTATGACTTCACACACCTCCATTTTGTGACTTCACACACCTAAATTCTATGACTTCACACACCTCCATTATGACTTCACACACCTCCATTCTATGACTTCACATACCTCCATTCTATGAGTTCACACACCTCCATTCTGTGACTTCACACACCTCCATTCTGTGACTTCACACACCTCCATTCTGTGACTACACACACCTCGATCCTATGACTTCACACAACTCCATTCTATGAATTCACACACCTCCATTTGTGATTTCACACACCTCCATTCTATGACTTCACACACCTCCATTCTGTGACTTCACACACCTCCATTCTGAGTTCACACACCTCCATTCTATGACTTCACAAACCCCCATTCTGAGTTCACAGACCTCCATTCTATGACTTCACACACTTCCATTCTATGACTTCACACACCTCCATTCTGTGACTTCACACACCTCCGTTTTGACTTCACACACTTCCATTCTGTGACTTCACACAACTCCATTCTTTGACTTCACACACCTCCATTCCATGACTTCAAACACCTCCTTTCTATGAGTTCACACACCTCCATTATATGAGTTCACACACCTCCAATTTGACTTCACACACCTCCATTCTATGACTTCACAAACCTCCATTCTGTAACTTCACACACCTCCATTCTGAATTCACACACCTCCATTCTATGACTTCACACACCTCCATTCTTTCTTCACAAACCTCCATTCTGTGACTTCACACACCTCGATCCTATGACTTCACACACCTCTATTCTATGAATTCACACACCTCCATTCTGTGATTTCACACACCTCCATTCTATGACTTCTCACACCTCCATTCTGTGACTTCACACACCTCCATTTTGAATTCACACACCTCCCTTCTATGACTTCACAAACCCCCATTCTGAGTTCACAGACCTCCATTCTATGATTTCACACATTTCCATTCTATGACTTCACACACCTCCATTCTGACTTCACACACCTCCATTCTGACTTCACACACCTCAATTCTTTGACTTCACACACCTCCATTCTATGATTTCACACACTTCCATTCTATGACTTCACACACCTCCATTCTATGACTTCACACACCTCATTTCTGAGTTGACACACCTCCATTCTATGATTTCACACACCTCCAATCGGACTTCACACACCTGCATTCTATGACTTCACACACCTCCATTCGTTGACATCAAAAACAGCCATTCTATGACTTCACACAACTCCATTGTGACTTCACACACCTCCATTCTATGAATTCACACACTTCCATTTTATGACTTCACACACCTCCATTCTATGACTTCACACACCTCCATTCTGTGACTTCACACACCTCCATTCTATGACTTCACAAACCTCCATTCTGAGTTCACAGACCTCCATTCTATGACTTCACACACCTCCATTCTATGACTTCACACACCTCCATTCTATGACTTCACAAACCTCCATTCTGTCTTCACACACCTCAATTCTGTGACTTCACACACCTCCTTTCAATGATTTCACACACTTCTATTCTATGACTTCACACACCTCCATTTTGTGGCTTTACACACCTACATTCTGAGTTCACACACCTCCATTCTGTGACTTCACACACCTCATTTCTGTGATTTCACACACCTCCAATCTGACTTCACACACCTCCATTCTATGACTTCACACACCTCCATTCGTTGGCATCAAAAAACACCATTCTATGGGTTCACACAACTCCATTTTGACTTCACACACCTCCATTCTATGAGTTCACACACCTCCATTTTATGACTTCACACACATCCATTCTATGACTTCACACACCTCAATTCTATGACTTCACACACCTCCATTCTGTGACTTCACACACCTCCATTCTTTGACTTCACACACCTCCACTCTGTGACTTCAAACACCTTAATTCTTACTTCACAAACATCAATTCTGTGACTTCACACAACTCCATTCTGTGACTTCACACACCTTCATTCTGACTTCACACACCTCCATTCTGTGACTTCACACACCTCAATTCTGTGACTTCACACACCTCTATTCTGACTTCACATACCTCCATTCTATGATTTCACACACCTCCATTCTACGACTTCACACAACTCCATTCTGCGACTTCACACACCACCTTTTTGACTTCACACACCTCCATTCTGTGACTTCACACACTTCCACTCTGTGACTTCACACACCTCCGTTTTGACTTCACACACTTCCATTTTGTGACTTCCCACACCACCACTCTGTGACTTCACACACCTCCATTTTGTGACTTCACACACCGAAATTCTATGACTTCACACACCTCCATTGTGACTTCACACACCTCCATTCTATGAGTTCACACACCTCCGTTCTGACTTCACACAGCTCCATTCTGTGACTTCACAAAACTCCATTCTGGGATTTCACACACCTCCATACTATGACTTCACACACCTCCATCTATGACTTCACACACCTCCATTCTGAGTTCACACACCTCCATTCTGTGACTTCACACACCTCCATTCCAGGACTTCACAAACCTCCATTCTATTAGTTCACACACCTCCATTCTATGAGTTCACACACATCTAATTTGACTTCACACACCTCCATTCTATGACTTCACACACCTTCATTCTTACTTCAGAAACATCCATTCTCTGATTTCACACACCTCCATTCTATGACTTCACAAACCTCCATTCTGTGACTTCACACACCTCCATTCTGAGTTCACACACCTCCATTCTGTGACTTCACACACCTCCATTCGTTGACATCAAAAGCCACCATTTTATGACTTCACACAACTCCATTTTAACTTCACACACCTCCATTCTATGAGTTCACACACCTCCATTTTATGACTTCACACACCTCCATTCTATGACTTCACACACCTCAATTCTATGAATTCACACACGTCCATTCTATGACTTCACACACCTCCATTCTGTGACTTCACACACCTCCACTCTATGACTTAAAACACCTTCATTCTTACTTCACAAACATCCATTCTGTGACTTCTCACACCTCCATTCTGTGATTTCACACACCTTCATTCTGACTTCACACACCTCCATTCTGTGACTTCACACACCTCATTTCTGTGACTTCACACACCTCCATTTTGTGACTTCACACACCGAAATTCTATGACTTCACACACCTCCATTGTGACTTCACACACCTCCATTCTATGAGTTCACACACCTCCGTTCTGACTTCACACAGCTCCATTCTGTGACTTCACAAAACTCCATTCTGGGATTTCACACACCTCCATACTATGACTTCACACACCTCCATCTATGACTTCACACACCTCCATTCTGAGTTCACACACCTCCATTCTGTGACTTCACACACCTCCATTCTGACTTCACACACCTTCATTTTATGACTTCACACACCTCCATGCTGTGACTTCTCACACCTCCATTGTACGACTTCACAGTCTTCCATTGTGACCTCACACAACTCCATTCTCTGAGTTCACACATCTCCATTCAATGATTTCACACACCTCCATTCTGACTTCACACTCCTCCATTCTATGACATCACAGACCTCGAATCTGTGACTTCACTCACCTCCACTCGATGACTTCATACTCCTCCATTCTATGACTTCCCACACCTCCTTTCTATGACTTCACCCACCTCAGTCTATGACTTCACACACCTCCATTCTGACTTCACACACCTCCATTCTGACTTCACACATCTCCATTCTGTGACTTCACACACCTCCATTCTATGACTTCACACACCTCAATTCTATGACTTCACACACCTCCATTCTATGACTTCACACACCTCCATTCTTTGACTTCACACACCTCCATTCTATGACTTCAAACACCTTCATTCTTACTTCACAAACATCCATTCTGTGACTTCACACACCTCCTTTCTGTGACTTCACACACCTTCATTCTGACTTCACACACCTCCATTCTCTGACTTCACACACCTCCATTCTATGACTTCACACACCTCCATTCTGTGACTTCACACACCTCCATTCATTGACATCAAAAAACACCATTATATGACTTCACACAACTCCATTTTAACTTCACACACCTCCATTCTATGAGTTCACACATATCCATTTTCTGACTTCACACACCTCCATTCTATGACTTCACACACCTCAATTCTATGACTTCACACACGGCCAT